>PVHX01020679.1:0-31400 GCA_004024805.1 Geosciurus inauris
ATCCAGTATCTTCCACAGGGGAACCCAGGCATAAATCAGCTGAAGTGGGAGCCTGGAAGAAGTAGTCTGCAGGGTGGACTTTCCTGTGACTCAGACAGGAATTGTAGGGAAGCCTGACGACTGGATATGGGAATAGAAGTGCTTCTCACCATCCTGCACCCAATCTTTTTTCCTGTGTCTTACATTCCAACCTCTCTAGTCTTTTCTCCATTCTTTAACATGGGAGGAATGTTCATGCCCCTGAAACTCTCATTATACTGCCCCTGTGCCCTAGAGTACAATCTCTATCTTTTTTTCCTGTTGGAATTCAACAAATTGTTCAAAACACAATTTTAATGCTACTTCATTACTTTTTTTAATGCAGATTTCCTGGCACTGTTAAGTTAAAATAGTCCATCAGTGTTTCCATACTTTATAGTACTTTGATGATATTTCTCCTGTAGCTATAATTTTTGCTTTATAATATAATAATTTTTGCATATGTCCTTTACTAATATTAAAAATATTTTTTGCTATTGTTTGACTAGAAATCCCCCCAAACTCAACATTAATTTTAGTGCCCAAATGTGTGGAGTTCTTGTATTACAATAAAAAGTGGGGTTCTGAGAAAGAACAAAGATCACTAATATCATAGGAATTGAATATGAATCCAGAGAGTAAAGACTGTTTCATTGATACAAATTTTAGAGTTGGTCTGTTCTGCACATATAACTTCAAATATTTGCCAGTGTGCTAAATGAGACATTTTACAGAATTTTTATTCAGCACTTACTGAGTACCCATGGCCCTGGTCTGTGCAAATACCTTAGAAAGGACAATTTTGTAGAAGGTGTGGCTGCAATGATCACTGGTTTGGTGAGGTAGTTCCTTTTAGGGATATGGATTGGGCTATCAAAGGCCCAGCTGGGATGAAAATGAAATAATCTATTGCATCTAACAGAATACCAAGGACACACATGTCGATATACAGGCTTCTGTTGTTTGTTCCAAGATCATGATTCATGTTTAGAAACTAGAAATTACTCTGTAGTCTGTGTAAAACTGAGCTTCAGCTTGGGCACGGTGGCACACTCCTGCAATCCTAGCGGCTCCGGAGGCTGAGACAGGAGGATCTCAAGATCAAAGCCAGCGTCCGCAAAAGCTGGGTGCTAAGCAACTCAGTAAGATCCTGTCTCTAAATAAAATACAAAATAGGCCTGGGGATATGGCTCAGTGGTCGAGTGCCCTGTGTTCAAACCCCAGTACCAAAAAAAGAAAAATAAGTTTCAGTCTCTGGGTTTTCAAACCCACTACATTCTTGTTTTAATTTTGCTTCTTCTTCAGGCATTTTTTCTTTTTAAAACATTTAGCACTCATCTGGCCTACATTTTCTTTTCTTTACATAAGCCTGGAAAATATGCTTATCCTGAAAAACATGTAGATGTTAAGTTACAAAAATGGACATCTGTTTGCATTTGAGGAAATGGATTCCTTCTGTTGTTCGGGATTGTAGTTGATGAGATTGCCCACTGTGTAGGACATTTCTCCAGATTCTAGAGTCTAAGTGAGGTAACATTAAGATGAGATTCTGGATGCTGGATTCAACATTCTGTTGTATTTTTAGGAAGCACCGTGATTATCTTTATTTACTTTCGTTTTTGTTTTTTACTTGTGAACAAGGAGTTTGAACTTCACAAGATTAATTCTAAGCCCTTTTCCAGATATGACATTCTGTATTATAAATACTAAAATCTTGATGTAAATATTTGCAGGCAAGGGATATGCTATTAAAACTCTGTTAAGTATAAATATCTAACATGAGGTTTATACCTCACGAGGTTCTACATGATATATCTTTGATGAGCTGGTGGTAGAAGTATTTTAAAAAGGACACTGGCAACCTGTAAGTTATAGGCTGTCTTTCTGTGACTTTTGTTTTTGGTACCGGGGATTGAATTTAGGTGTACTCGACCACTGAGCCACATCCCCAGCCCTATTTTGTGTTTTATTTAGAGACACAGTTTCTGTGACTTTTATCTCAACTTCTAATTTTCTATTCAAAGGAAATTTTTATCACAATTTGCAAACAAGTAGAATCAAAGTAGAATATAAAAATCAATTATCTTTATTCTGCTTTCGGACATCACTTCAAATTACCAAATGTAACAAATATCTGTGATTAATTTTATTCATGGTTTAAAATGACAAAATCGTGTGTCTAGAGAAGTAAGAATACTATTTTGTTTCTTCAACCAGTTAAAGTCTGTGTTACAAGAACTTATGAGCTCTGGGAGGCAAGGAGGAGGAGGAAAGGAGAATAATGGATGGAGCGGAAAGTAGGAAAGAAGGAGAGAGTAAAGAAATTGGATAGGCTGGGAACTCCACTGCATTGCAGTAGAATCATCTTAGTGCAGGTCTGGAGTGTTTTATCACTGATTGATGATCAGGTTGATGTCTAGGTGGCTTTGTTCAGCTGCCAGTTTCAGGTTCTCTCTCTTTCTATTAGTCACAAAATGAATTGGCTGCATTAAGAACCAGTATAAGTCATAAGACCACAATATATTTACTGTGTAATTTTCCCTGCATAACATTTATTAGTGTTTGTTTCTCTCAGTGTTAGTAACTATGAGTACATTGCAAAAATAAAGAGTGATATTTAGGACCATAAGACAAAGACTCAGAAAGGCTAATTGTAACCCATGCATTTTTTCAGTTGTCATGTATTAATTTATATGCCACTTTAGAGTAATATAAACCCCCACCAAAATCAAACACCTGGAAATCCATCATTGCACAGTAAAAGTAAATTTAAAATATCTAAAGAAATACATTGGAAGACATTTCAGTTTTCCCAAGTGGCTTCCAGTAAGTTATCTGGAAAATCAAACAGGTCAAGAATCAGGTAGAATATTACAAGTCACCAGTCACCTGAAAACAGGCTTCAACTTTGGGACTTCTTCCTAAAAATGATCCCTAAGAGGCATTCCACTGAGGCTCCAAAGAGTGCCTCGCTGTCCCTGTGCAATGCTTCTTCACGGAGCTGCCTCTGAAAAGGCCTGATCAAGGCAAAGCAGAAGTCAAGTGAGACTATTCCTTGAAATCTTTCCTTCTCTTAATTTCTTTCTTCTTTCATACTTGTTCTACCTTGTAACACTCAGCACTTACACCACAACTTTTCCTTTTACATCCTTCAAAATAACAACACAAACTTTAGCTCTTTTGCATTCAGTATGGTCATCACATGGTTTTTCTCCCTCGATCTGTTCTGAATTACATTGATTGGTTTTTGTTTGTTTCTTTGTTTGTTTTTGTCATACTGGAACTTGAACTCAGGGGCATTCTAGCTGGAATGAACTACATTCCAGCCCTTTTAAAAAACTTATTTTGAGATAGGGTCTGGTTAATTTGCTCAGGCTGACCTCCAATTTGTAATCCTCCTGCCTCATCCTTCTGAGTAGTTATCATTATAGGTGTGTGTCACATGCCTGGTCGTTGACTGGTTTCCACATGAGAAAGTAAACTGGCATTTCTTCAATAAGCTCAATGTGATCATAATATATTATTTTGTATACACACACATATAAAAATATTGAATTTAATTTGTTAACTATTTGCTCAGCATTTTTGGCCAATGTTCCTGAGGAACATCGTCCTTTAGTTTCATTTATTGTTTTGTTTGACAGATTTTGACATTACATTTGTGATGGGCTCAATACAGTTTGGAAATGCTTTGGAAAATTCAGCTGGGAGTGGAGATATTTTGGTGGATGAATGTTTTTCCCTCCAAAATTTAAATTCTTAATAGCTTTATTATGATATTATTTATAGACCATAAACTACTTCTTTCAGTTCCACAGTGTGATGAATGTATTTGTGTGCTATTGTGGAGCCTCCACCACAATTAATTTAATACACGTGTTAGCTTTCTGTCACTGTAACCAATATTTGAGATGAATTAACTTATATGGAGAAGGGTTTGTTTTGACTAAGTTTTGGAGGTTTCAAGTTGCTGACTGGTTGACCTCACTGCTGTGGGCCTGCGATGAGGCTGCACATGGTCAGGAAAGTGAGCTGTGGAGCAAAACTGCTCAATTTGTGGCCGAGAAGCAAGAGAGGGAAAAGGAAGTGTCAAGTGAGTCTCCCAAACCTTCTGGAGGACACACCTCCAGGGACCAAAACACCTCCCACTGAGCCCCAGATTCTACCACTGCCCAAAGTCACCAAGTTGGGGACCAAGTCTTTAACACAAGTGTCCTTGAGGAACACTTACACACCCTCCATAGCAGGAGTTCATGATCCATTGAAGTCATTTCTTTACTAACTCAATAATCCCATTGTCTTCTAACCTAAGGCAAAAACTGATCTATTTTATATAATTACAGTGTTGCTTTTCAATAATCTAAAATAAAAGAATTATTTAGCATGTTGGCTATTTTTTATGTCTTCTTTAATTTTCCTGCAAAAATCAGAGTTAGTTTTTAGTTATTTGATTTTCTTTATTATATGTTTTTGTTCTTCTTCATGGACTTCTCTTATCTTCATGCTTGTATTTTAGTCTAAAGTATATTTTAATGTCTATTGCAATTGCTTCTTTGACCACTGATTTGGAAATTGCAAATTTCCAAATGTTACTAATGTATTAAAAGTAAGTGTATTAGTGTATTAAAATCTCCAAGTATGCATGTGACTTTATTTGTTTTTATGAGAGTTTACCAGATTTTGCTTCATATAATTTGAGACTTATTAGAAACATATAAACTTAAGATTACTATGCTATCTTGTGAGTCTTTCATCATTATTAAATACTCATCTTTAGTTTTAATGTGTTTCTTGACTTAAAATCCACAGTCTGAGGTTAGTACAGTTACACCACCTTATTTTGGTTAGTGTTCATAATTTATTATATTCAACTTTTCTATATTTTTATGTTTAAGCCATGTTTCTTGTAAACAGAATATAATAGAGCTTTAAAATCCCATTTGACAATTTTTTTCTTTTAACTATTGTATTTCATTTGCATATACTTAACAACAATTATTATATGTATGCTTTATCTGTTGTCCAACTATTTGATATTTATTTGTTCCACTGTTCCATCTTCCATTTCCCTCCCCCCCCTTTTTTTTTGCCTTCTTTGGGATTATTATAATTAATTCACTTCTCCTTGGTTAGCTGTTTAGTGCATAGGTTTATGTTCTTCCTTTAAGGTAATCTTAAAGATCATATGCACTGTTGATTAGAGTCTATCACAAATGAACACTCTATCAACTTCAAGGAGTTGTTGAACTCCAGACCTGCAATAGACCCAGTATACTATTTTCCAATTGCAAAGAAAGAACTTGGAGGACTCCATGGAGAGGATTTGTATATTTTAGTACTCTCTCTTCTGGGGCAGCAGCTGTGATACATGGAGGGTCTCACTGTGCCTCTAAAAGGGGGGAATACATGGGATAGGTTAAATGCCCATGGTGTGGGTGGATTTCTTCAGATGCTTTATGAGTACATTCCTTTACTGTACAACCACAGTCACTGTTTAGATCTTCTCCTTAATACTGGAGATGAAGGAAGTGGCCAGCTGTCCTTCTCCATTTCCTTTAAGATCCCATTATTTAGAGACCTTCTTATCTCACTGCAAGTTTTCCTAGGCATCGATGAGTATTTAACCCAACAATAATGCTTGAGCTTCATTTAGCCCTCTTTCTCCCCACCTACTATATTTTTGGTTTACAACTGTCATATATTTTAATTCTACGTATTTTGTAAAGCATGTAACATTATAGAGTTATTATTCATTGAGATTTACCTTAACTACTCTGTGCATTGCTTCTTTATTCCAAAAAAGTCCTTCCAAGTAAAGACCTCATCTGTCTTTGTAATATCCTATCTATGGTACCCTGTCTTTCTGTACGTTTAATTGATCTTATGGGAGGTAAGATCTTACTTATTCTTTTTTAAATTTTTAAAATTTTTCCTACTTATTCTTAACAAGTAATTATTGTATTAATTCAAATGACTGGAGTAAAAGAATATCTGGAGAAAAAGGATAAAATAAGCAAGCAGTGAGGGCACATTGGAAAGAGAAAGCCTCAGCTGTGAAATGAAGAACCAGAGCACCTGGGTTCTCTCCCTTAGGGCAGATTTCTCTGTTTATACTCTCAATCTTGCTCATGTTCCATATAAATATCTGTTCCCTATGTTCTGAAAGGTTTTGTTTGAGGATCCTTTTTTCCCCATGAATCACCAAAACCTTTCTGAATTGCCCTTTGTGATGCATTAGCAATTTTCTTCTGGGTGACTCCCTTATCTTAATATTCTAAACAAGGTTCAGCCTGTGATTTCTTTAAAAAACTTCACCATGTATAAGGCTCTTTATTGGAATATTGCCAACTCCATTTTATATATGAAAGTATTATTTGTTGGAGAGTCTATTTCAAGTTAGCAGCCTTTCTGTGAGTTTAAAGAGTTTCTAGAGTTTTACCATACTCATGAATCAAAAACTGCACTGCCTACCTTACAGCTTGGCCTGCTTTTTAGAGATCTTCATATCTAACACTTAAGTATGCCACTTCCAAATTTGAGAGAACTAACATCTTATGGTTACAAATAAGCAGAAAGCAATGGTGAAAGGGAAAGATGAATGTAACTAGGTTGGAGTGATTTGTCTCCAAGCTGAGTATCTACATCAAAGAAAGATAGGACAAAGGAGGACATCCAATGACAATTCTGACTCAAGTAGTTATCATAGATTCACGAATCTATGTTGAAATGTTGTTCTCTCAACATTTCACCTTCTAATGATCTCCTTGGGACAAAATTCTGTTCTGATGTAGGTCATAGTTAGACTCTTCCATGGCACACAATTGTATTCTCTCTATTATTGTAAAATGACAATGACAACTCAGTTACACTCAGTGAAAATTCATATTTGTACTATAAAGACATTTCCCAGGAACTCCAGTCTCATGTCATTTTTTGTTGCATAAGGCAGATAGATTTACCATTTGGTAATCTTAGTAGAAAAAGACTTGAGACTATTTTAGAAAGAGAGTGAAAATCTTTCTTGATTTTGAGGGAATAGCTTACATCAGAACAAACTTTCTGTCTTGGAACAAACAATAAAAAATGGATATATTTTTTAAAAGAATAAATGAAAACATCTATTTGAAGCATTGAAGAGGAACAAAGGCAACCAGAAATAAGAAAAAATACTACCAAGGTGACCTCCTCTTTCTCTGCAAATTTTTTACCCCTTGAGGCACTTGCTGATTAACAGTTTTGAAAGTCAAAAGCTAAACAAAAGCGGAGGCTTAACGCTTGCTTTAGTCTCACTGGGCTAGTGCTATAAAAATAGGAATTCAGAGCTAGCAAGAAACTCATGACTTCAAGGGGAAGGTCCTGAGAAAAGGGAGCCATGGAGAGGTGAACCTACCTTTCCGCTATGCTTCTGTCCTTCTTGTACCTTATAAAATTAATAAGGATTACACTTGGAAGAATCTCAGCTTGTGTTCTGTGGATATACTTAGAGATTTCCAACTCTTTGCTAGAATTAGCCTTCACAGACCACAATAAATTAGTCAAGATTTGCCCAGGAAATATCTAGTATCTTTTTGTGAAGTTCAACATGAGTTTTGGAAACAGCAAGAATGAACCTCAAGATTCTTTAGGCCAGGGTGATGAAAGGATTCAATGCATGTGGAAGTAAGATCAATGGATTTTCAGGAATGAGGTGCTGTATTTCTCTGTTTTCCCAAGAAACTCATTCACCAGGGTGTGTGATTGTAGATTATATCAAAGATTTTTTAAAGTACCACTTTACCTTTCTTTTATCAATTTTGACTTTAAGGTAGAAATTAGCAAAAAAAATTTTTTTCTATAGAGGGCCAGTTAGTAAATGCTTTTAGTTTTGGGGGCCACCTGTTTATTACCTGTTGGATCCATTCAGCTTTGCTACAGTATGAAAACAGTCAGAGACAGAGTAAATGAATGGGCATGGCTGGGTTCCAATAAAATGTGACTTATGGGCACTGAAATATAAATTTAATATAATTTTCATGCATCATGAAATAATATTCTTTTGATTTGTTTTATCATTTAAAATGTAAAAAACATTTCTTACTCATAGGCTGTACAACAGAGGGAAGGATAGACTTGGCCCATAGCTATAGTTTTCTGACCCTTGCCTTACGTCCTCTAGTCCCTCTTGACATTTAAAAGACTCAGGAGATTCAGTACTCTTTCCCTGTAAGAAAAGTATTACGGTCATATGGAATTTGTTGGAAGTATTCTAAGACAATCTGTTCCTGGAATTAACTTCAGCTGCTTAATAACCACATCATCAAGGAAGAGAAGATGGCATCTCAGTTTAGTGATTATTCTCAGTGTTTGCTCCAGAAATAACTTGTTTGATTTTTCTCCTTCATAGTAACAGAGTCTAAATATGATTAAGAAACAATTCAATATTACTCAATGTTGTGTGAAGAAAGGAAAGTGGAATGAGACAGAATTTTTTTTGTTGTTGAAATTTTACATTTGCTAATGAATGACTTCTATTTATGAACAGGTATAAGACCTGACTAGATTCCTGTACAAGTTTAGGGGTGTATTAGCTTTTTGTCACTGAGACTAAAATACCTGACAAAAACAACTTAAAGGAGGCAAAGTTTATTTTGTGTTCAAGGTTTCAGATGTCTCTGTCCATGGTTGGCTTTGTCGATCTGAGTCTGAGGTGAGGTGAGGCAGACCATCATAGCAGAAGGGTGAGGTGGAGAAAAGCTGCTCAGTCGATGATAGCTGCAAAGCAGAGGGAAAGAGAAAGAGGTGGGGGGTGGGATGAGGGCGGGGTGTGAAGGGCCTAGGGACAGATAGATTCCCTCAGGTTACACCCCAAATACCTCCTTCCTCTGGCTATGCCCCAGCTGCCTACAATTACCACCCAGTACTCCATTCAAATTATTACTTCATCAAGTGAATTAATCCACTGATGAAGTTATAGCCCTAAAGAGCCAGGCCTAGAAGCCTAAAAGCCTAAAAGCCCCACCTCTGAGCAGTGCTGCATTGGGGATCATGCTTTCAACAAATGAACTTTTTAGGGGGACATTCCAGTGCCAAACTATAAAAGGGAGGAATTGTCAGTAATGAAGCAGGTGATCGGCTGTCTGAATGAAATTGCATTAAAACTACTGACACCTATCATTCTTGATGAGTCAAGCCAGAGAATGCTTTGATAAATGAGGAAATTAACAAGAAACTGAAAATGTCAATTAAATGATAAGGGCACTCAGTTTGATTGTTGTGGTTCAGAAATTTACATTAAAATTAAAATAAAAGACCTAGGAATCTGTCCCTTAGATAATAATCAATTTATGCAAATGTTTTAAGCTCAAATGAAAAAGGATTGCAATTTTTTTTGGGGGGGGGGCACCGGGAATTGAACTCAGGGGTACTTGACCACTGAGCCACGTCCTATTTTGTGTTTTATGTAGAGACAGAGTCTCACTGAGTTGCTTAGTGCCTCACTGTTGCTGAGGCTGGCTTTGAACTCACGATTCTCCTGTCTCAGCCTCCCAAAGTGCTAGGATTACAGGCGTGCGCCACAGAGCCCATCTAGGGTTGCAAATTTATTTGTAGGTGAACAGAGGACACCTCCATTCTCAGGTTAGTATCCAGCTTTGGAAAAGCAAATTTTGAAATGGTTTTCTTGTTCTATTAGAAACCAAATTCTCTTTTTCCCTGAAAGACCAATTCTAACAAAAGAATTAATTTTGCAGGCTTTCACTAAAAAAGAAACAGTTTAGAATATGCTAATATGGGGGAAGATGTTGCTTCAGAGAAGATACCTTTAATAAGAAATCAAGTACCTGAATGAAAAGAGTCTCAGTATTTGCTCCTAAAAGACTGTAAAATTGTACAAGTCAAACAGCAAGAGTGAGTTTTGGAAAGACAAGTAATTGAAAGGACCAGTAGATGGCATAAATAAGTCAGGATAGACTCAGAGGCTCAGTGAAAGAAAAAAGGACAATTTGGCAGCTCCTTATTTTTGCATCTATCCTGTCTGTCTAAGCTGGTACTTTTGCTTCTCTGATCCTAGTACCCTGAGCTACTACTGTGACTTCAGTCCACACACAAGAAAGATTCCATGACACAAGGACCAAAGCCTCATGGGAATGATGAGGCCAGGGAGAGGGTTCTATTTGCCATCATTATTTTCCTATTTCTGTTACCATATCTATCTTTCCACCTTCCCTCCCTTCCTCCCTTCCTCCCTCACTTTGTCTTCTTTCCATTCTACCACAGATGCAATATCGGAACAACTCCTGGATTGCTATAAGCATTGGTTGCAGACCCATCTCTACTTTTATTTATTTCCTCCCTTTTCCTTGGACCTTCAAATTCATCTCCCCACGGGTATTCATCCTCATGTATTTGATATCCTACTCTTGAGAGTATATATGTACATGTATAAAATATGTAGTGTTCTCTGCATATATATTTTCAGTTTTCATAAACAGTGTTATGTTGTTGATTTCTTTGTTATTTTTTTCACTTAATCCCAGGCTTCTAAGAAATATTCAAGAGGCTGTTACTTCTAATAGCTATCTATTATTACTCTATAGTACATACTTACTGCATCTTAATTGTTCATTTGATTATGAATAAGACAGGGCCTTGGTTATTTGAAGATAATGTTTTATTTTTCTATATCCATTTCTTAGAGTATTGTCAGACTAAAATGAGCACATTTTAAAAATGGTGTCTACGAATTTGATAAACAGTGAATAAGGCTGACAAAACAAAGTGTGTGTGTGTGTGTGTGTGTGTGTGTGTGTGTGTTTTGACCTGCTCTATTCCTGTAAGCCTTCTGTAGGGCTTTCTGATTCTTATTACTATTAATTCTTACATTTTTACCAAGCAGAAATATAAAAACCAAGAAGATACTTCCATTTATTTCATCTTTAGATTTTCTTCTCTTGTTCTAACAATGTATTTTGAAGGAAGAATAAAAGTGAGAATGTTACGAAATTGAAATTACTGGTTAGTGGTCTATAATAACATCATGGCTATTATGTATCCGACTCATCTCCACATCAAGAAGCATCTCCATAGGTCATGGTGCTCTGTGGCTCATCCTGGGGGCGAATGTCCTGATAAGTCCATCATAATTTGAAAATGTAAGCATTTAGCACACTTACCCTTCTGGACATCACAGCTCAGCAACACGACACACTGCGGAGTATTGGTTGTTCACCTTCATGACTATGTGGCTGACTGTGAGCTGTGGTTCCCTTCTACCAGTGGAATCAAGATAAACTATTATATTGAATATTGCTAGCCCAGGCAGAGGTCAAAATTTAAAATTTGGTGTACCATTTCTATTAAATGCATGTGGCTTTCACACCATTGTGATGTAAAAAATGCAAAAAATTGTAAGGTGATACATTTTATGCATTTAAAAATGCATAAAAATATGCATTTTAATTGCATATTGCTGCAATATGTACTTTGCAGCATTAAACATCAGTAAGAAATATTTGTGTCAGATAGATGGGCAATGTGGTGGAGTGGAAGACAAGGAGTGGTAGGCTTTTTCTGTAAGGGTGCTACGGACTGCATTGTGTCCTCTCAAAGTTCATGTTGAAGTCCTAACTTCTTATATAACTGACCACATTGGAGATAAAGCCTTTAAAATAGTGATTCAGGCTGGGTGCAAGGGTGCAGGTCCATAATCCCAATGACTCAGGAGGTTGGGGCAAGAGGATAGCAAGTTTGAGGCCATCTTCAGCAATTTAGTGTGAACCTGTCTCAGAAATAAAGAGCCAGGTCCTGTGTGCATTCCTATAATCCCAGTGACTTGGGAGGCTGAAGCAGGAAGATTACAAGTTCAAGGACAGCTTCAGCAATTTAGCAAGGCCCTAAGCCACATAGTGAGAACCTGTCTCATATTAATGAAAAAGGTGGCTCAGGCTTTTAAGGGCTCCTGTGTTTAATCCCCAGTACCAAAACAAACACACAAACACCCCAACAAATAAATAAAAAGAACTGGGGTATAGTTCACTGGTAAAGCACCCCTGTATTCAATCTCCAAAACAAAAACAAAACAAATTAAACCATTGTACCATTGTGATTCAGGTGAAATGAAGACACGAGGTTGGAGTCCTGATTCAACAGAACTGGTGCCCTAGAATGAACTGGCCCCAGAACTCTCTCTGCAATGTCAGTACACAGTAAGAAACAACATAGTCTGCAAGCCAGGAAGAGAGTGTACAATAGAACCTGACCATGCTGGCACCCTAATTTTGGACTTTCAGTCTTCAGAACTATGAGAATAGAAATTTCTATTGTTTAAAGCACTCAGGGTATGGTGTTTCATTATGGCAATCTGTGCTGACTATTGTAAAGGATCAGATAATAAACAGTTTAGACTTGTATTAGAACCAGCATTGCGAGGCTTATTCTGGAAAGCCTTTGTAAGAAGTTGGTGGAGGTGGCATCCAGCTTGTGGAGGCTGGGGCCAGTGTAGTGTGTCTGGCACAGAGTGTGAGAGCGTGAGACACATGAGATAAGGAAGGAGATAGAGGAGAGGACTTGGCGAGATCAGGGAAAGGAATTTTCCTAAGGGTTATAAGACTTTGGTGTTCGTTTGTGAGCACATTATATGTGCTTAACTCTGTATGTCTTTAGAACACTTTAAAGCCTGGTAGTCACGTGATTTGACTTATGTTTTTAAAAGAAAAATTCTACTACATGAAAAAAAAAAAAAAAAAAGCTAAGGGCCCCAGAACAGGTGAGTAGAAGAAAGAAGAGGGCTCAAGATTCAGCCTTGGAAAGTGGAGAGACTGACTGGAGGAGGAACAAGCAACCTTGGAAGGAGGAACCATCCAAGGGTGACAAGAAAAAGCTGTTAGGGAGCACAGAAGAATACTCACCTCAAGACAGAGGCTTTTAGAAAGTGAGGCTGTGAAGATTTCAAGAAGGCCACTTGCTTTAGATGCTGCTGAGAGGCTGTGAAGGCTGAAGACAGAGAAGTGGTTAATGGATTTGGCAATGGAGGTTGGTGGTCAGCTTGACAATGAACAGTTTTTCTGAAAGAAGGAGATGGGAGCTCTAATGGACCATGTTGAAAAAAGAATGGAGGTGTGGATTTGGAAGCAAGGCGAATTAGCATTGAACTTGTCTGAGAAAACCCAAGATGGAAGCTGATATCTCCTGCATACTAACTGAACTATCTGGGAAAAAAAGTACTTAATTTGTTTGTATTTCATTTTTCTTCTCTGTACATTGAGGCTAAAAATAATATATCACACTCCAGGGTAGTTATGAAGATTAAATGGAATAATGTAGATTAAGTATATAAGGCATGTAATTGACACTTTCCAAGTGCAATTTCCTTTTTTCCTCCCACGTGGTCTTTATTTGATCCACCCTCTTTTCTAGGTAATAGATATTTCCAATGTAAAGAACCACAGGCGATCTTTCTATTTGTCAGAAAACTCTGGTGCAAAAAACAGCAGACTTTTGTGTTTTGTTGAGTGAGCAAAACAGATAAAGAAGAAAAAATAAAACATTTTGCTATTCTAGTCCCCTCACCTGTGATGAGGGCAGTGATCACATTTATTGGTCCTAAGGAGCCACCCACATGGGTGAGCAAAAGGACAATTGCAACATAGTCGTAAAACTCTCTTGGTATCTATCAAAGGTAGTGATCCACATCCAAGGAGTACATCCCTATAGATTGTGAGTGTTAAAAGATCATATATAAGCCAAGGATGGTGCATTCTCACCCTGTAAAGCAAAACTGGCATTGTCAAGTGGGTACTGAGAAATTCCGGGAGCCCTGTGCTGCAATGTGGCCAATTAACTGCACTGCACACACACATCCCCATAACAGACTGGGTTGAGGGGAGCCAGTGAGTGGTCTTGCCTGAGGCTTCTGCATTGTTGTTTCTCCAGGACATTCTTCCAGGCCACACTGGGGCTCACAATCAAAAGAAGGTGATTTATTCCAATTGAGGGACCTGCCACATTTAACTTACCTTCTTTGAAGCATATCTCCTTATTTCTTTTTCCTTCCCCACCCTTACACCTGTCATTAGGGAAGAAAATTCTCTTGGAACCTTATAATTACAAACTGCTTTACTTATTAAAATATTTGTTTATGTAATAATAATAATAACTAATTACATCCAACCTAATGAGTTGTGTATCACACCTCAGCCAAGTAGAACTCAAAACAGCTGAGCTATTAAATCCTGATAAGTGATAATAGGAAAGACTGCTCAGCCTTAACTATAGTGATGCTACCAGCAGCGCTATAATTATAATTTCCTCTTTCATTAAGGACCATAATTTGCCGTTGATTTTATGTAAAACCCCATTGTTTTCTATAGGAATTCCTTACGCCTAGTAAAGGGAAAATATGGCCTATGTTATTTCTTTGAACATTTCTAAAACATTTAAACTTTTGTTCTTCACAAGCACTTGCCATATGACTGGGTGCCATATCATATACATTTTAATCCTCGCTCTTTGCATTTCATTTTCTGCTAGTATACATAAAATTACTGTAAGCCTACTCAGAAAATGTATTATGTTTTGAAAAAAATTTGTAAAAAAATCACGTTCCTAAGAGAAAAAAATAACAAAGTTTGTATCTGTTTGAAGATGGGTTTAAGAGAATGGTTTCCATGGAATCTAGAGAATCACTTTTCCATGACACATTTTACTGTTTTATTGTTGTTTTTGTTTGTTTCCTTGTATGTGCTTGTGTGTTTGGTTATGTCCAAAGTCTGTAAATGTTTGGAAGATGTTGAGACATGGTAGAAAGAAGGAAAATTTCCTTTTATCCTAAATATCCGTGCTCACTGGTCCAGCTACCCACCCTTTTGTAGCTCCATTTCCTACTCCCCTTTCAAATGCAGACCCATGCACCTATACCCCTCTTACCACATAGGCCAAGCACATTTACTGTCAGGTGAGCACAGTGCCAGGAAAATCTCATAATGTCCATGATGTACCATCATATTTTTGGTCTGTTATTGCTTGCCATCAAATCACTGCTGTCATCAATTAATGTGATAATATGTATGGGCTAGGCAAAGCAATAGAGGCAGTGCTGGTGGAATCCTGAAAGGATAAATGCATGTAAGAACTACAAAGTAGAATCTCTGAGTGAAACATGTCTGTCTTATTTTATGCTGTTTTTAAAAATCAGAAATAACAGTATAGCTGAGATTAATATTCACAGAATAAAATCGTTTGTGCAAAAATTTAACTCATTTTACTATAATTGATCTTAATTTTTGTGTCAAGTCATGTTATTTTTCTCAATGCCAGGAATAGTGTTTATTTTTCCATTTACTTTTACAGGTAAATTCAGTTCAATTCAGAGATTAAGGTTTTTCATTTTGAGTTTAAAAGAAAATCAATACATTTGCTTTACTTTTTCTTTTCTTTGATTAGAATTTTGCAGTCCTGGGACAATGACCTGAGCTTGTGGTGGGTGACAGCAGATGGAGAAGCCTGCCCTGTACTGGCATCTTCTGATACTTTAAAACCACATGTTGAGTCCTCAGGTGGTCATCTCTTTGTGGCATCTGAGTTTGGAACTCAAGTGTACAATATTCATCCATGGGTAAATTCCCCCATCTCAACTCTGAGGATCCTTAGTGTGGGATAGTTCATTTCTGCAAAGTCATACCATTCAGGAGAATTGAAACGCAAACAAACTTTTGGCAGTTCTTAGTATCCTGTTGGGGCATGCTGGAGTTCTGTGAGGGGGCTTCAGGCTTTCATCATGGGCACTCCATGAAGCTGTTTTATCCATTTCCCTCTGCACTCTCCCAGGTCCCCAGAATGGTTACAAGGCACAGACCTTTCAGCTCATAGATCTCATAATTTTTCTCAGCTTTAGGTCACCTCTGCACAAGGACTCTGAGGCCAGAAGACAGGGCACAGGTCACCTGGTTCAGTCACTGAAGTCCTTTCTCTTCCAGCTCTTTGTTCTTCCAAGCTTGGATGCTCTTTACTAAGGGCTGCGTGGAGGCAGGAGAAAATGTCTTTCCTCATATTATTTTCAATATTTCTATTCTTATCCGTGGGTTTGCCAAAGGAATGAGATTTTTGATCTTTCAAACCAAGAATTTGACATCTTTGTTACTACTCATTCTTGAGCAGGACAAAAATAAGGGGAAGAAAAAATCATGCAATTAATGTCTTGTCACCATACCACGTCTTAGCAGTTTTAGAGGATGAGAAAATCATATGTTAGCAACAACAATAGTTTACCTTCCATGGTAAGACTTTTTGTGTTTTCAGGTATTTTCACATCATCTCATTTAATTCTCACTATGGCCCTCTGGGACTGGGTTCATTTGCAGATGTGGAAGTGTGGATATATTTTATCATTTAACGAGTTGTGTCTCTTGGGACTGTTGCTTTAGCCTGGCTCAGAAATACAGACATACACGCAGCTGGAACTACCTTGGGGAAAATGCTGCACCTTTTCAAACATAATTTATTTTATTTGTAAATTTGAAATTGCTAAATAGCTGTGGATATTTTTTGAGGCTTGCCGGATGTACAGAAAGATGTTTCTATTCAAAGATATTTAGCCTAGCTCAGAAAACTTCAAGGAATAAACTTAAAAGGCCTAGCTATTTAAGTTCACAAGAAAACCATCCTTTCTTCTCTACTTTGTGCTTGCCCACCACAGTAGATTATACAATGTGGTGTCCCAGCTGAGCTTAAATCTGGATTTGGAGTTGTTGGTCAACTGACATGTGGGCCCAGAGATCCTTGGCTCCATTTTACATAAGTCACTATGCAGTAGAGAAGGCAACCTCTGGGAAAGAATCTCACAAAAGCCTGAGGGTAGAAGTAGGAGAGGCAGGAAATGGAACAGGAGGAAGCAATAAAATGAAAGGGGTAAATTACAAGGTAGTGTGTCTATTACTCAGTCTTGACCCCTTGACTGGTTCTGAGCCTTAGAGAGAGTTACAATTAAAAAACTGGAGATTTCTATCAGGAGGAACATTGCAGGGTCTGTTTTAGATCCCAGGTGATAAAACATGCAGGATGAGGAAAGGGAGTTCCTTTGGTTGCTGCCTGTAGTAGCCTGGCTTCATCTTCGCCAACATTCAAAAGGTATGATTGTCAGGATAGACTAATGGTTTTCATAGAACTCCATCCAATGCTCCACTTCCTGAGAGGGTAGAGAGGCTGAAAATACTGCAGGAAAAATTGAAAGAAAATTTCTATAAGCACTGTAAAACATTAGTAGGGCACAAGCCCACCAGAGTTTCACAGAAAGGGAAGTAAGTCATTCTCTTTCTTGCCAAGGTTGGTGTTTGATAGGCTGGTGTTTGAATTCTGTCCCTGCAATTTATTAATCAAGTGACCATAGTGCATTAACTATGTGATCACTCACTTTGGCTCAGTTTACTCATCTCTAAAAGAGTAAAAATAAGAACTACTCTATTGTTTTGTTAGTATTCAGTGGACAGATACAGGAAATATGCAAATGTGGGTTTAGAGAAATATAGCCCTATCATTGCTTCAGGTATAAAGAGGTGGAACAATCCCCTCTTCTTCCTTCCTCCGTCCCTTCTTTCCTTAAAGTTACCATCTTCTGCTGTTTTTCTGATCAATTAGGATTGTGTTCATTGGTCAAAAATTTTCTCTCCAACTATCACCAATATTTCTCAATTTCATGTCTATATTTCAAAAATAATCTTTTTTATTTGGGAATAATTATTGATTTGTAGAAAAGTTGTAAAGATAGTGAACAGAATTTCCCAACACCCTTTATATACTTTATCCTAAAGTTCACATCTTACCAAATTAATGTGTATCTATCAAAACTAAGATGTTAACATTAGTATAACTAAAGACTATTTGAATTCCAACAGTTTTGCAATAGTGCTATTTATTATTTTTGCTTCAGAGTGCTACATTATACTTAGTTATTTCTATTTATAAGAGAAAAATATCTTCAGAAAGTAAAAATTTGCAAAAAAAAAAAAACCAAAATGATATAATTTGTTTATAGCACGATGATTTTGGTACATTAAACAAGTCAATAAAAAATTCAAAAGTTCGACATAACTAACAATTATGTTAATCACATTAACATGAGTGTATTCTATTAATACAATTGTACCCAATGTGTATAGTGTCTGGAACCATGTTTATATTTCTAAGATATTAGATAAAATAAGCAGAGAAAGCCCAGAAAGTATAATTGTTTATTCGGTCGGAATCTTTTAAATTAACCTTCAAGAGAGATATGATAAACATCATAAATATTATTATGTATTTTCACTTAAGTGTTTAGATTTCAGCTTAATTTGGATAAATGCCATTTATTAGGTTTAATTTATGTAACTATATGAATTCTGAAAATAATATACAAATTATCTTTATAGATTATCAAAACTTGGCTTTAATTTCATTTTTAATACTAAAATACTGGGTGACCTTGGTATAGTTAGTTAACTTCCTTTTGCTTCAATTTGCCCTATAAAAATAAGGCAGCTGATACAGTCTCTGAGGTCCAATTAATTCGAGAAACCCCTCGCCTATGTTTTGTTTTTTATTTTTATTTTTAAATGGTATCTCCCTGTGATAGGTAAAGCCCAGTAGAGTTAAATGATTCATCCAGGTCACCCAGCAAGTAAGTGGTAGACTGAGGCAAAATAGTCTCAGGACTGCAAGGCCAGTGTATTTTTCATCCTGTGGAGCTCTCCTCTGCTACACACTCTAAAAATAGGGAACACATACAGATAGCTTCTTAGAGGTGGAGAAACACATTTTTTAAAAAAAAGGAACTCTAGGTGACTCACTGTATAGCAGCAAGGTTGCTTCATTTTCCCTGAGATCTGAACTATCAAATTGTTTTATTGTTTAAGGTTATTTCTATGACTACCTTTATTAAAAAAAAAAAAAAGTGTTACATTAAACTCAAATGACTTTTGACAGTTTGTGACCTAGAAAAAAACACTATTATTATTATTATTATTATTATTTTTGAAAGGTGGACTGAAGAATAGAGAGTTAAATTCAATGCCTTGGACTCTATCATGTAAGAGACGAGCTCCTCACTTCTGGATAGATGGCAAGTCTCTAGTTTATTCCTGTGAAATCATTAATTTCCCTCTGAGTACAGTTGTTGTCTCAGCATTCTACTTGCAAAATATTCTACAGTTAATTTTTTCTTCCAATGCTTTCCCTCAAAGTCATAAATACAATGGTGAATTTCTATTATTACTGGGGAAACAAGGAACTAACTCTGTTTTCAAATGCCCATGGTCTTAACTCCCAGTTTTTCACAAAAGCAAGTGAAAATCTAAATTCTGGGGCCCATAGAAGATACACCTGAGTGTCATTCTAGCTAGTGTACTGAGGCATCCATGCAATCTATCTTTCTTATAAAGGTATGCTGTCCATGACAGGTAATGGCACTAATGAACCTTCCAAACAACCAGGATCACATTTTTTAGTAAGAACAGGAAAATGAGACTTGTGGTTGCCTGCCTGTCAGAATGAAAAAGGAATGAATGTGAGAGATATACAAAGTCCTGCCTCATGCAAATTGATACTTGCCTTTCTAAGTGACATTTTTGCTAGCAAAGTATACAAAGATGCTTTAACAGGTACTGGAGAAAGCTATATAGTCTGCCTGTGGGCAGTGAGTAATCATTAAAAACCTGAATGTTGGGGAAGACGATAGAAGGAAATGAAAGCTGCTGTTGCATTACTTCATCTTTCTGAAGTCTCCCTTATCCCCATAATGCAAGAATGGTGCCGACCTTTCAGGCATTCTATAAAATATGCCCACTGTATACTGGTATGAATCATCACCTGATTATTAACTGTTTATTAGTAGAATGGGGCTTGAAAAATTCAGGGGTAGAGGAATACCCAGATATTAAGGGGTCATTTGTATAAATGAAAATAGTAGATCTGAGAGGACCATGTTGCCAGACACAGTTTAATTCTCATTCTGAAGACAGAGTTTTGATCTTAGCTTAAGAAATGCTTTGGGCAAACTCTGCCAGGGAAATGTGATTTGGATGCCTAACATGTCATATAGTGGTATGAGCTGTTCAATCTGACAAATGGAGGAGAATATTAAAAGAAACAAACACAGAGTCACATTCCTTCAGAGATCAGGAACTAGCATTGTGTCCATTTACTGATAATCAAAACATCATCTTAGTAGCACAAAAAGTCCCTGAATGCTTCAGGGTGATTCTAACCAGTCTCAATTACTGATGTGTATTATACTTTAAGATTAGTTCCTGGGTTAGGAGTAAAGAACTGTTATGTTTTTCTCCTCTTTGCTGGGAAACATGAAAGACAAAAAATGAGTTCAGCTTTATTAGTAGGCTAAATATGAAATACTTTATACAATGAAATATTAAGCTAGCTGTCTCATGTTTCTTTTCATCTGAGCATGATTTAAAAAGGGGATAATGTGATTATAGTTTTGTGTAGGAGGGTGCTGAATTTCTGGATAATCTTATGCTCAGCTTGATTGCTTTATTGATAAGAAAGACTTATGAATGTATATTTTATGAGTAATGCATTTATTAACTACAGACTGTACATAATGTATTAGGCTTTATGTGAATTGCATTGGATTTATCTTTTTTTCAGGGAATATTTAAAAATTTTTATTGTGTATATATTATAATCCATTTATAGCTGGAGTATTATGCTGTGGTAATAGTGGTTTGGCAACTGTAAGATACTTTGAAGGGGATAAAAGGTCACAGAAGCATGCAAAATCAATAATCAATGTCCCTAGTCTTCCTTTTTCTGCCTTTCTCCTTGAACAATGCCTCTTTTTCTCCTGTAATCTTCTAGTCAGTCAAATTCACTGACAGATTGGTGAATTAAGTGAAATGATTATAAATTAATAGTTGGAGAAATAAACAGATCTAAAAATAGTTTGCAGACTTAGTGTCAAATGTCTGTCAGACAAAAGTAGCATCAAGTTTGATAGTGTGTCATGTTCTCTGACAAAGCGAAGCACACTCTCGACTGTTCTTTGTGGAGTCCAAATAGCCTCCTGCAGGCAACAGAGTTGGCTTCCATAGCCAGGCTTCAAAAGGAAGACCATTGTGGAAATTACCGCCAGCCACCTGTTTTCCCTTTATCACAGCCTGCATATTAACTAATACATTAGCTTTAAATTTGTTTTAAGTTCATTCACAAGGATAAACCCTTTGGAGATTTTTCAGAGTTTTATTAACTTCTAATTAAAATTTCCATATATTCTCAAATCTGGCATAGCATTTGTCAGTTTTAGCATTAACCTGACCACACAGCTTGATCATCTGCAGCATGAATAAGCCATATCCCTTAATGCTGAAATAATCTACATGGAATAATATCATTCATCCTCCCAATAAAAATTCTTAGCTGTTTGGAGGTTTATCACAGTATAGAGAAGAGAATTAGAGCTTCCACTTGGATTAAGTTTGCATAACTAGAATGTGCAAAGATTCCCTAATATTTTTTTTTCCTGGCTTTGCTATTTTATGAGAAATGTGTTGCATATAAAGACAGTTAAAACTAAATTCAAATTGTGCCATAAATATGAGTTGAAACTTCCAGTGTCAGCTATGTATTGAATCAAATAATTTAAGGTCAGTTTAGAATTGTACTTTTTGACCAATCTGACCCAAAGGTTTCAAAATGCCCTAAAATGTCATTTTATACAAATATGGAATCTGTTATATACAACTCAATATCATGAGGAAAATATCTAGGAAACATTGGATCGGATTGCCAGATTGTCATCTCTTTCATCTATTATTTCCTGCTGTCCTTGGATACAAATTTTTGCCTGAGATTTGCATATTCCTTTATAGGAAAAAATTTGGTCACCAGAGGAGTATATGCCACTACTGAAAAAAGGAAAATCCCTGCTATTTTCATCTCCATTTCCATCCCAATGATATTTTTTTGGTACTGAGGATTGAACCCAGAGGCACTTAAATACTGACTCACATTCCCAGCCTTGTTTTATATTTTATTTAGAGACAGGGTCTCATTGAGTTGCTTAGGGCCTCACTAAGTTGTGATGCTGGCTTTGAACTTGAGATCTTTCCACCTCAGCCTCCTGAGCCACTGGGATTACAGGTGTGTGCCATCATGCCCGGCACCAGGGACATTTTTGTGATGTTTCTAATAATCTCCACTAGGATAGGATATAAGATTGGTTATAGATGCTTTAAATGTCACAGGAAGCAAGACTACTTATTTTGTTTATCAGTCTGCAGTCATTGGTTGGCATAGTGACTGGCACTGTGAGGATTTTATAAATATTTGTGAGATGGTAGGAATAAATGGAGTGAAATATATATCAATTCTTTGTCATATTTTCTCAATTGAGTAGAGTGGCTATTTCTGTTACAGCTACAGTGACTGTATAACAAACCCAAAACTTAGTGGTTTTAAACAACTTTTGTTCTGTTTACATTGTAAGAATCATCAGCCTAAGCAGTGCTCAGAAAGATACCTCATTTTCTTTGCACTCATTATAACTGAAGCAGTCCACGGTTGGATGCTAGAATCCTCTGAAGACTTTTGGAGGCTTTGGGGGTCTAAAGCCCTGAATACTAGAATTGCTGGGGACTCTTGAATGTCTCTATCTCAAAGTGGTTTCTGTTACATCACAACTTCTGTATTAATCCATTTTTCATTACTATAAGAAAATACCTGTGGCAGGGTACTTAATAAAGCAAAGAGGTTTATTTGGTTCACAGTTTTGGAAGCTGATATTCCATGGTTTGGCAACCCAATTGGCATAGCCTCTGGTGAGGGCCTAATAGTAGTGGCATTATTGTTGAAGTTCATGTGGGAACAAGTGATCACATTGCCAGCTGGGAAGCAAGAGAATAAGTCAGAAGTCAGGCTTGTGATTATAACAACTCACTCTCATGAGAGTTCAGGAGTCTCAGGAAAGCTACCTTAATCCCTCAGTGACTTAAGGAGCTTCCACTAGGCCCCACCTCTTAAAGGTTTCACACCATCTGCCAATATTGTCACTTTGGGGGTCAGGTCTCCAACATATCAAAATCATAGCAACTTCATTATGGTTAGAGTTGTTAAATAGTGGTTCAGAGCTTTAAATGTGTGTGACTCAAGAAAGAGATGGAAGCTGAATCATCTTTTATAGCTTGGCCTCAGAAGTAACATAACATTCGGACTGTGCTCTATTGGTGGTGGCAGTTACAAAGGCCTATCCAGGTTAATGGGAAAGACACACAGACCCTACCACTCAATGGAGGAACATCTCGTCTTAAGCAGCAACATATATGGGTACAGTCATCTTGGAAAAATACAGGTTGTCAGTTCTCAACCTCATATCGTTATTTCCTTTGGAAAGCAGAGGAGGATTCTTAGTCAGAAACCCACAATTTCCTCTTTTCTTTCTAGGAATGAAAAATCCATAAAAACTCAAGTGAATAATAATCTTAATATTTTCATAAGATCATTTTGTACACTATTCAATGTGACTTTCCTGTTTTATGTTTTAAGGGAGATAAAAGATCATTTACATTTTACTAGACATCTCCCTTTTTAATTTTTGAAAATTATAGTTTTTAGAAGAATGGAGGAAATGAAATAAAATTTATATTTTATTCTTATCTGAAGAATATTAAACATAAGAAGATACTATATATTGGAAGAACATGGAAATTTTATGGCAAACTTTAAAATGATTTTCTGCTGTATTATTAATTAACTATATAATTAATCCAATCATTGAAAATGTGTCATAACTTTCTGATCATATGCATTATTATTGTGCCTTTGAACATCATTATTATTATACAGAAGTAAAATTGTATTCTATGGATCATACTATATCTGGTCAGAAAAGAAAAAACCTACAAGGATAGATATAGAATCTAGAATAAGATCTGTCCAATTATATTTTTAAAAAGTTTGTTTTATTTGTGTGGTACACATACAAATTAATGTGCTAGCTATCATGACAGAGTCTACTGATACTGATAATAGTAAAGTCAAAAAGAGGTTTGAAAGGCTCCCTGTATATTTTCTGTTTTTTAAAAATAATTTTAGGAGATTTATTTTTAATTTCCACATTTGAAATATAAATTAAGAAATTATAATGGAAAGGCAATAGTATTCAGATCATGGCAGAAATTTGAATTTAAGTCTCCATCAAACCACTAAGTCTGCAATTCAGGCAAATTACTTGACTTGTTATGGATTAGTTTTCATACTAAGTAACTAAATGAATAAATGAGAAGTTACTAATGATAAATGAGAATTAATGAGAAGACAAGGAAGATCACAGATTCTAATCCATAACAAACTATGAAACATGGCTAAGGTGATGGAACCTTAGAGGGATATAGAAAATTATATTTATCATTACTTCTCAGGGAAAAATTAAATGTAGCTGAAAGAAATACAGTACACTGATAAAATTTTTTTGGATGGGGCATGACACTTGACAACATCTGGAAAAAGAATTGTCCTCTAAGATGGCAGGCTTGGTTTTGTACAGCAAAGATTACAAGGGAGAACCAAAGTAGTAGTCTTGCCTTTTCTAGGGAGGATTTTTTCTAAGATCTGAGTGGATCTCTGAAACTGCAGTACTGACATTTTATATTCTATGCTTTTTTCCTATACATCCTTCTAGGATAAAGTTTAATTTACAATTTAGGCACCATAAGAAATCAACAACAACAACTGAAATAAAATAGAATAATTATAATCATATACTATAATAAAAGTTATGTGTTTATTATCTTTTCTATTTTGAAAGAGTAAAGATAAATTGCTTTGGACCATGGTTGATGTGGGTAAATGAAACCGCAGATAAGAAGAGACTTCCATGTTAAAATTTCTGGGCCAATATAGGAATAGAAGATAAGCACCCTCCCAAGGGAATTAATTTTCTATTTTTCTTCAGTGTCTGTCCTCCTTCCCTCCCTCCCTCCCTTTCTCCCTTTCTTCTTTCTTTCCTTCTCCTTTCGGCTAATATTATTTGCCACTTCCTTTGTGCCAGGCATTGTTAGAAGGACTTTCCATATAGTAACCTACTTATAAATAAATGTTGGGCACTTACTTAATGGATATCCATTAGCTTGTGTAGGGATTGTGTTGGAGCAGTTGCGTTTGTTACTTCATTTAGCCAGAGTTCACTTTTGTCCTGTACCTGGTCTGGAATTTACTAAGGTCCTTTGCTAGAGGAACCAAATTCTCTTAGAGCTCCTATTGTTCAAGTCTTCAGGTTTTCCTTGATTACTTATCTTTTAGGTTCTTAACAGGTTAAACTTCCAATCAAAACACAAGCAGAAGCAGAAGCAGAAGGAAAAGTAGAATGAAGTGAAGGGGAAGGAATGGGGAAAAGATATATCACCACTATCATTCTAAGGAGAAGGTTAATTTTTTTGCTAGCCAAGGTATTAGATAAAGTAAGATATATGTATTATATATCTGACATTATGGCCAGAACCATAAAAAATGAAACAAATAAGATGTTAAGATCAAAATAAAATTACCATAAAAAGCTAGCTAGCAATTGAGTGGTGTTGAGAGGCTAGGAAAGGAATGGCAGGTATTAGGAGGCTGAGATATGGTATGGATGTTACTGAAGGATGTATTGATGAATATTTGTTATATAATAAGAATTTCAAAACTACACAGACTTGGATGAATTATAGACATGAAAGTATGTAATTTTAAATAAAAGTGATTTTTCTTCATGTTTTTCAAGTATAAATCATGTTTCCTATTAAAAGGAGGCTTACTTTACTTAAAAAATAACTCTAGTACTAATGTGTTCTTGGGCATCCAGCAGATAGCAAAAAATACTTGTGAAAGAACTAATAATTGAACTCGTTTGCACAAACATTAATGATATATAGGCTAGCATTAAAAGCCAGGCTCAGTAGCCCACTCTTGTAATCCCAGGAACTTGAGAGGCTGAGGCAGGAGGATCACAAGTTTGAGGTCACCCTTAGCAACTTAGAGAGACCCTGTCTCAAAATAAAAAATAAAAAGTACTAGGGATATGGTTCAGTGGTAAAACTCCCTTTGGTTCAATCCCCAGTACCAAAGAAAAGAAGAAGGAGGTCAGGAAGGACTAAAAATTTAAAATCATTATTCATTAGGATATTATTCCATATCTCAGGAGTTTACATTGTGTAAGTAGAATATAGAGAATATTTCCTGATTACTTTTGTATATTCATAGTTATATTTCCTCCTTCATTCATTTAGTTTAAACTTCTCTGTGTTAACATTGCCATTCATTATCCCCACCTAGATGCATGATTCACAAGCGTGGGATCACATCAGCATAACTGTTTAATTTCATGGAGTTGATGCAGACCTCTGTACTTTTAAGAAAGTTCATGGGTCGTTCTCATGATCTCCCCTCGTTAAGAACCACTGTGCTAACACATTTTTTCCTACTGCACACACATGGATGATTCCTACTCTTGTCTTTTCTTCATTCCTTCCTTCCTCTCTTCCTCCCCACCTCTTTCTTTCTTTCTTTCTAGATTTAGCAGATGGTTTTCAATGTAACAAAAACATTGTTTTAGATTTTCCCAATTTTTGATATTTATGAACAAACATAGATGGACAACACTAGTCATAAAAGGGCATTAAACTTTTAAATGAATGTTACATGGTATTATAATTCACGAAGATAGGGACAGATATTGTTCTTTTATTGCACATAAACTCTAGCATATTAATATGAAGTTGTTATGTCCTAAGGGGAAAATTCTGTTTTATAACATTAAAATGGCATTCTATAAAGCTAATATTTTTTTAAAAATTTGAAATAAGTTGTTATATTTAAACAGTGCATTTTCATTTGTAAGAGAAAGTTACTTAAAAACAAGGAAATTTTAAATATTTTAACAGAACTTACTACTTTACAGGTTGTAGTAATATATGGTTTAAAGAACTAGTTTCAAGTTCCTTTTTGGTAAAAAATAATAAAGATACATAAAGTCTCATATTCAAAATTACTTACCAATATCTCAAGGTTAAATGCTGACTTGATGTAAATGTATTCTTTATTTTCTGGAAGAAGAGGAAGTGTGAATTTTCATTCATAAACAGTAATTTTTCCAGCAAATTAAATGATTGTGATATTTTTGCCATTTGAGACAAAACCTCAAGGAAAGGAGATTGTACAATTAGACCAAGTTTTGCTAAAAGGATATACAAGTGGCATTTCTGCAGAGAAGTCTTTATCAATATTCTTATCTCCTGGAAAAATCTTTGATTTCACATACATTACAAAATTAAGCTCCTTATTTTTTAAGATGAAGATACTTTGCAAGTTTCATTTTAACTTTATAAATTTTTATAAATTAGTCATAAATGTCTTGAAACCCATTTGTCACTTGTAGTCTAAATGAAGTGTATATTTGCTTGAGAAGAAACTTAACACTTGAGGACATAACATGCATAGCAAAAGACAACTGAAAGTTATCTGAAGGCAGCAAGACACAATATTATGGAAGAATTTAAGTGTTGAGGAAATTAACATAGAAGAGGAATTGTCTCCTGAAAAAAACATGTATTTCTTAGACTCAAAATTTTACTCCATATTCTTTGGATAAATGTGTTATTCTTTACAAAGGACAAACTGACATTTATTGTCACTGTTTAATATGTTCAAAGTTTTATTTCATGGAAACTATAAAACCTGTTAATTACATGCAGAAATTAAGGGCTAGATTCACCCCAATGATCATACCAAGAAGAAACTGATGCCCAGGACATGATCACTTAAGAAACTGGATAAAATAGAGAATTACTTGGGAATAGTGATGGTGACTTTTCTTCATTGAGAATCCTCATCTTTGGTGATTTTATTTACTCATCACACACAATGAGAATATGCTGAGGGACAAGTGGGAGATTTACCTGTGGATACCTAGAGGAAGAGAACATGTGTTATTTAAGTTCGTCCTTCCTTCCTTCCTTCCTTCCTTCCTTCCTTCCTTCCTTCCTTCCTTCCTTCCTTCCTTCCAAATAAGATTTGGAGAAAGGTTAAAAAACATACATCATAAAATCAAATCAAGAATAAAAGTTCCAACCAAGAAGTTATAAGTAAGACTGGATTGTCAACAAAAATTAATCAATCTGTTAAGTCTGAAATAATGATTAATGTAAGATTAAGATGCAAGCTTCCAGAGGGCTATTGTGGAAAAAGAAACAAGATAACTACTGTAAGTCTATGTTAAGAAAGGGAGAAGCACACTGAATACTCAAGGGATGCATAGTTTTTCCTAGAACTGAATTCCAAAACAAAAATTTTATGTAGGACCATGTTTAAAGGATATTATATCATATGTGTAACCATTAACAACATTCCTGTGGAGTGACAGATTCCACATGGCTGTTTCTACTAATATCCTTTATAAAAGCCAAGACCATGCTAAAATGAAATCCATGGGAAGCAGTACTCCAAGGTCATCATAGCAAGGTCTAAGTGTACAACATCTTCTGCCCAAATATGAGCAAAAGATGGAATCTAGATCAATGATCTTTGAACTTAGAAGAATTTTAGAAAAAGCATACCTTCTCCTTAATCTTTAGGTAGAATTCAACTTTTCCATCTTAAGTTAAAATTATAACAAATATTGTAATATCTGGTATACTGTGAATATTGGCATTTAAAAATAAAATCTAAATTATGTTTTTATGTAGATTCCATGGGCTATACCTGCATTACTCAGAATTTTTCATAGAAACAAGACCAATAGATTAAATATATTTACAATATGTAAATATGTTACATACAATAATTCATTATAACTTATAAACGTGTACAAATAAGAGAAGATTTATTTCAGAAATTGACTGATATGATCATTGAGGTGAAGAATCCCGTGGTGTGCTTTTTGCAGAATAGCTATGGAACCAGAAATCCTGGTGGTATAATTAGTCTGAGCCCAAAGGCCTGAGAACCAGGAAAGTCAATGATGTAAGTATCATTCGTCTATGGTTTGCATGTTTGTGTCACCTCCAAAACTCATGCTGAAACTTAATCCCGAATGCAACAGTAATAGAAAGTTTGGTCTTTGAGAGATGCGTAAGTCATGAATGGCTCTGTCTTAATGAATGGATTAATGCTTGTTTCAGTCAGCTTTTTTGCTGCTGTGACTAAAGGATACGACCAGCACAGCTGTAGGGGAGGAAAAGTTTATTTGAGGGCTTATGGTTTCAGAGGTCTCAGTCCATAGAAGTCTGGCTCCATTCCTCAGGGCTCTAGGTGAGGCTGAACATCAATGGTGGGAGAGTGTGGCAGAGGGAAGCAGCTCACATCACAATGATACAGAAGCAGAGAGAGAGACTTTAACTCCAGATACAAAATATATACCCTATAGTCACACCTCCAATTAACCACTTCCTCCAGCCACACACCACCTGCTTCTAGGTACTTCTCAGTTAATCCCATAAGGTATTAATGTAAGATTAGGTTAAGAATCTCACAATCCAATCATTTCTCCTCTGAACCTTCTTGCATTGTCTCACAGGTGAGCTTTGGGGGGGGGGAATCACCTCATATCTAAACCATAACAATGCTTTAATAAAAGGGCTAGAGAAAATGGTTAGATCCCTTTGTACTTCTGCCTTTCACTACTGAGGTTTCAGTGATAGGGCACCATCTTGGAAGTAGAGACTGGCCCTCACCAGACATCAAACCTACTGGTACTCTGACCTTGGATTTCTCAGCTTCTAGAACTGTGAGAAATAAGTTCCTATTATTTACTCATCATCCAGTCTCAGGTATTTTGTTATAGAAGCACAAATAGACTGAGACACTACCTTAGTCCAAACACAACAAAACTAAGGTGAGTGTATGGTAGAAGGTGCTAGTATAAATCCAGGAGTCTGGAAATCTGAGAACTAAGAGCTCTGATGTCAGAAGGTAGGAAGACAATAGAAGTCCCAGTTCAGTGTTGAGAGAGAGAGAGAGAGAAAGAGAGAGAGAGAAATTCATCCTTCCTTCACCACTTTGCTCTACCCAGGCCCTCAACAACTTGGGTGATGCCCATCCACTTTGGTGAGGGGAATCTTCTTTACTTTAGCAATAATTTCTTTTGGAAACAACTTTATTAATGCATCCAGAAATAATGTTTTACCAGCTCTCTGGGTCTCCCATAACCCAGTCAAACAAGAGCCTGAGACTCATCATCACCCATAAGCTTATTTTAGACACAAATTTTGCATCATTTCTTTTTATTATTTAAATTGTAATTCTATTCTACTTCTCCCACAGAATTTAATCCTAATGCAAAATGTTTTCCTAAAACTTTCTGATGACCACTTAAACAACAAAAGCATGCATATAAATAATTTTTATTTATTTAAAAAATTCCTCCTTTAAATGTTGGAACTTTCTACCAAATTGAGATTTCATAATAATGATTAAGAGATAATGGATCAAATACACATGTAGTTTCAAATTTTTGATGAATAATAAGTATAAAAAGCAAAATACCTCTTAGTGAGATATATGGGACTTTTTCCAATTATCTTAAGATGAGTGGGTGGTATCGTGAGAGAATAAGAGAAGGATAATTGTGAAGGAAGAGGTAAGGAAAAAAGCTTGGGATCAAGACACTCTCAAGTCAAATCTAGGGAGAAACATTATATACATAAAGTATAGATCCGGAAACTCATTTTTTAAAAATCTTTCTACACATAGTAATTCTTGGGAAAAATTTTGTATATCACAGTTTGGAAAAATCCATATTTCAAAGATTTTGATAATGGCACATTATCAATAAATGGGTCAAAAGAACCTGAAGTCCACACATCCTGTCCTATCCTAGTGGCTTATGGAATTCTAAGTACTTGAACACATGTAGGAATAGTAAGAGCTCACTTGAATTTCTTCCTGGAATCCTAAAATAATAATACTCAGTAAATTTTAATGATGCACTTAATTTGGTTTACACATACCAAATTTAGAAACAACAGTTACTAGTAAAGTTCCTTTAATCATGTGAAAATGAGGTTTTGGAATTGTATGTCTTTTAATATTAAAAATGAAAGAAAGGAAGAAATGTTCAACGTCTCTAGCCATTAGAGAAATGCAAATCAAAACTACCCTCAGATTTCATTTCACCCCAGTCAGAATGGCAGCTATCCAAAACACCAGCAACAATAAGTGCTGGCGAGGATGTGGAGAAAAAGGTACACTTAAACATTGCTGGTGGGATTGCAAATTGGTGCAACCCATCTGGAAAGCAGTATGGAGACTGCTTAAAAAACTCGGAATGGAACCACCATTTGACCCAGCTATCCCACTCCTTGGCCTATACCCTAAAGACTTAAAAACAGCACAGTACAGTAAAGCAGCCACTTCAATGTTTATAGCAGCACAATTCACAATTGCAAAAC
>PVHX01020680.1:0-31411 GCA_004024805.1 Geosciurus inauris
TCCCGGTGTGTGGCTAAGCATATGCACATGAGTTTTTCTCCTGATAGATGCTCTGGGGGTTTCTGAACATGGGTCAGCTTGAGAGAAACCCTGCTCAAGATATCTATATGGCAAGATGCACAGACCTCAAGATGGAGACTGTACTGGATGAGTGGATCCCAAGAAGAGAAGGTCTGAGGGAAAGAATCAGAAGGAAAACATAATAGGAAAGTGCTAGTGGAAAATGACATCAGGTGAACCTGCAAAGAACTAAAACCTCCTTAGCATAGAAGGATGGGAGCTACTCCCAGAGGGTGCCAGCAACAGATCAGTAATGCCCCCCCTAAGAAGGGTTTCTTTTTCCACATCCCTGCACTCCGTGGCCACAACTGGAAGCATCATGAACATGAACTAGTCTGTCTGGGGAGAGATAGAGCTGGGAAATGAAAAGAAATTGCCATACTCTTTAACTGTTTACCTGTGATGCTGAATCAGGACTGTGCTGTGTATATTAGTGGTATGTGAGCGGGAAGCAGAAGAAGGGGGTGGGAAACTCTGAATCATATCTGAGAGGAGATTTTAAAATTCAGACCAAGGGGATCTTTGGTTTGTTTGTTTATTTGTTTGCTTGCTGAACAAGACTATCTGAGAGTAACTAATGAACTACTGGTAGGAAAAAAGTGATCTGAGAAAGTAAGTTAGAGGGGTATTTGGAAAAACAATAAAGTTGTTTTCTGTTTGCACAGAACACGATATTCCCTGTTTAAGAGAAATAACTAATTAGAAGCAAAAAATAGAGGATAAATCTTAAATAGAAATCAATATACTGAATTATTATGTGAGACCAGGTGTACTTATTTTATTTCCCTTAAAGGCTCTGCTAAGAATCATTGTTAAAGATTAAAAATAACCTAAAGGATGTTAACAAGGTGTATGTTGTACAATAGAATGGAAAAATTATAAAGAATATTGAATTGTCATGGAAAGACAAAAAATAAGACGGTTGCATGTGATGTATGAGACAATATGAAGGGGTCTTACATTTTTCATACTGCAGGAAATGTAGGATTTATCTTCAGAGGTATCTGTGGAGAAGGAGTTGGTGGAGAAACATATCCCTCCCAGACTCTCCCTGTGGGAGGCATGTGATTGAGATTCTGCCTTGCAGATATACTTTGGTGGGACTTATCTGGAGATACAAGTGACCCCAAGTTGCAACTTTTCATTAGGGGTAGTGTTTGCTTTTTGCAAATGTGAGAAAGTGGAGGCGACAACCCAGTGAAAGCTGGCACTAAATAGCTCTGGCCTTTGATCTGGAGGTCATGGTGCCAGGTTCCAGTGGCTGTGGCATTCTCTCTTGAGACACTATCAGTGTATGGTGGCACTATTCTTGATGGAACAACTTAGAGTCTGACTCCCTCATCATCCTGGGGTATCTGTGGCTACCTACAGGTCTTAAAAGTTAAGTTAGTTTTATTTAGGTTGCTAAGCAAATTGTTATTAGCCATGAGAACCCTAAATAATACACATTCTAAAACAACTGTGGTGGGTTAATACATTTGATTAACTAATTGTTCTTGATTTTGTCTTCAGTTATCTGGTTGTAGCAAGCATTTAGCCCGAGTGACTTTTAAGAAATGATGTCATGGTAGGGTGTCAGGGGAATCAATGAATTCAAGTTTTCGATCTTGTAAGATTATAGTCAAGATTCTCAAAGAGACAACAGGAATTTATTTTGAGTTTGTATAAAAGCTTCCTGTTTTGTGATTGTAGAAGTTATTCTCTAAACTGGAGGAAGGAGAAAAGACTAAGAAAAGAGGATTAGGAAAGAGAGACATAGGGTCTAAAAATGAGGCAGTAAGTACCCAGAGAACTTAAATAAACAGAGAAGTGGAGCCTCCATTCAGACTTGCATTCCACACAGAGGAATTTCATATGGCAGTACTCAGATGTGCCATCAATGCTCACAAACCATGCAGCCTCTACCCACTGAGAACTATCCATGGTCTGCCCTGGAGCCAAGCAAGGTGCCCAGGACCTCCCCTGTTAACAGGCAGTGTAAGGTCCAAGACCACTTGGCAGGAGTGATGCTCCACTGTGCCTGATAAATTTATTCAGTAATATCAGATTTTTCCTGTGTGGAAAACACTCCAATTCTGTTCTAGAACAAAAGTAAATCTTGAAAAAGAGCATGAGAATATCAACGGATGGAACATGTGGGGGGGAAAAGAGTCTACCCTGAATAGAACTTTACATGACATCTCAATGTAAAGAGCAACCCAGTTATGCAATTTAATCTCTCTTTAGAGTACCTGTTCATGATTTCAAGTATAAGATCACATCAATTATTAGTATTATAAGTAAGCACAAGTTGAAATTACTCTAGAAGAAAACATTGTTTTCATACTTAAGCTTTATTTTAACTTTCATGGTCCAACAGAAATGCATGTTGATTGCAAGTTTGGTTGAGTGACAAATGTTTCACATTCTCAATTTGCCTGCTTGGTTTATTGCCTGGGGAGAGGGACTGGACAGAGACCTTTTGTTCCTTGGATCTTCAGAGTATGTTACATGGTGGGGGTGGTAAAATGCTTGCCATCCTGATTTGCTGCATCTCTTGCTGAAGTTTCCTGCTCTCATTTTCGAATCCCTCTTTGAGAAGGCGTTGTTGTTCCTAAAGGAAAAATAATAGTCTGAACTTGTATAACTTGCCACATTTCCCATATTGCCAAAGTATTTCCCCTCTGAGTATTTCCATTAATCCTCAAAAACTTTTACACTTGTTCTTGAAATTCTTTCCTTTTTTAAGTTATATTCTCTGTTTCTCTGTCTCTCTCCTGTCACCAGAGCCTCCTGTACCTGCTGATAATTTCTCTGGCCTTTCTCCAGCTTCAGAACTCTTGTTATCTTATAGTTTCCAAACTATTTTGGTGGCCTATAATTCCATTATTGAATCCCTTCGCTCATACAATTTTTTTCTGGAAAAATATCTATCTATCTTCCTAACTACCTACCTACCTATCATCTTTCTACCATCTATCTTTATCTCTGATTTACATGATGTAGACTCTTAAAAATGTGAAGCCAGGTAAGAAACATGGACAAAATCCTATGGAAATATAGCTATGTGATTCAGAATCAGAGCAGGTATTTGATGAAGGAATTTGGTACAGGTCTTTAAAATTTTGGTGGCAGATGCAATCTAAATAAGTAGATGCCACTAGGGCCTGCAGCAGATCACAGGGTATTTCTGGGCCAATATGCAGATTCACTACAGATGTGGAATAGTGCTCAGATAGTAGGAAGATATTGGCTACATGAGCACTCAGTCAATGTGCTTAAAAATGAGGAGTCTTCCAGTCAACATCATGCTCTCAGAGATGAAGTTATACTAGTTTTGGCAGAAAGAAGATCACCGAGGATCCCATTCAGTAGAGAACACTGGCTGGATATTTTACTAGCCAGTCTGATGCAGAAAGCTTACTTACATCTCATGGAAACACAGAGTCCTCATTTAGTATGAGAAAATAATAATATCTGATGTATTAGACGAGGATTTGATCACAAAGGCCTTAAAGCACTTGTAAAATGCTTAGTAATTAATAGTGTTTATTAACGACATTATAAGGAAGGATTTCATGGTATTTTATCCGGTGCATAGATAACCTTCAATAACCAGAGATGGCCACAGATAATAGCAGAAAGGAAATGAGAAATAGAGAAACTGGACTGGATATTTTTCTTTTGGAGACATTAAGTTCTCATCCTTATACTGTGTTTTTGACTAGAGGAACTAAGGGAGAAAACTGAGATGTTGTAATCAAATACCTGAAATTTCAAAGCTAGAATCCTCTCTTGTTCCGCCATTGCTTGGGCCCTTTCCCGCTCCATCTTCTCAGTCAACTGATTCATATGTTCCTGGTAACTCTTTTCTTTCTGTTCCATCATCTGCTCATTCTTCCTTTGGATTTCTTCCAACATTTTCTTTGTAGCTTCTGCAGATTCAGCCTTTATACGTTCCACTGAGGAAGAAAAGCAAAGCAATATAAAAAAATTAAGTTGAACATCTTTCTTTTGACTTTTATCCATTAAAAAAAATTCTCATGACATTAAGAATTATGAAAATTTTGCATCAGAAGACTGATGAGTGTACATACCAGTTACGGTAAAACTATTCCAGAACTAAGAATGATACTTGCTATTCTTTCTTTACAATCATAATTTCATGTGGACAAATATTGCAAACAAACATTTCTAGTCTTTCCAACTAGTCTCAGTGTTTTCAGTTGTTCTCACCTTCGACCTCTTTTTCTTTTTTCGTGAGTGACTGATCAGTTTGTAGGAGTGCATCTGCCACATCCTCCTTAGAATCCAAGTATTTTTGCAGCATTTGTTCTGCCTAAACAAAGGGCATTTGAGGAAATAGAGACTATCGGTTAAAAAAACATTCCTGCAATACATCTGTTAATTCAAGTTATTGTTCCCAGACATGTAAAAATTCACTTGACAACTGAAATAGCACTTCAAATTTATTAGGTCTAAAATGCACTCTGGATCCCTATTAAACCTGATCCTTTCTAGTTTAGCAACTAGTTTAGCAACTAGTAAGAGTTCATCTAACTGTATCCTTGATATCATGTTTTCTCCTCATATGTCTCTCATGTAATCACCAGATATATCCAGAATCTGTCACTTGTCAAGCACTCCATCCAAAACACTAGCCCAAGGGCTGGGATTGTGGCTCAGTGGTAGAGCGCTTGCCTCGCATGCGTGAGGCACTGGGTTCGATCCTAAGCACCACATAAAAATAAATAAAATAAAGATACTGTGTGCATCTACAACTAAAAAAAAAATTGTTTAAAAAAACAAAACAAAACACTAGCCCAAGGCATCATCACCTCTTACCATAATCTGTACTCCTCAGAGCAGCCAGAATTTTGCCATATTATTGTAAGAAAGATGAAATCACTCTTATTCTCAAAACCTTCTATTGACTTTCCACTCAGTCAAGTGATTTTCAAGGTGATTTTAGTGTCCTCCAAGGCACTTGCTTTTCTGGCCTCTGGCCTTATCTCCTGGAAATTTTCCTTTGCTTTCTCCTCCCAGCACGTTAATTTTGTTGCTATTCCTGGAACATGAGCCAATGATTTCCCCTGGACCCTTATTATTTTTGAAATTTCCTTCTCTTACATATCTCTTTGTTTCACTTGCTTCTTTGAATAGTTGGCTGAAATTTTACCTCCTGTGTATAATCATGGTAAAATACTGTATTTTATGTTCAGCCTCCTTTGTAGCTAGGCTGTATATATAATTAAATTCTTGCCAAAAACATAATCAGAAATATTATATGGTACTTTTTGGAAATCTCCTTCAAGAGATTTGACTCACATTCTGCGCCCCCACACTCTTTAATTTTACCACCTAGAAAGTGGAGCTAAAGTCTAAAACAAACAACCATGTTAGAGCATGAGCTCAGCTTGAGGACACAGGCCATGTGCCAAGGTGCTGGGACCAAGACAAATGTGGGTCCATTATAGCAGTACTGGGTGTTCTCCCCCTCACTTGTTGGATGCAAGAAAGAAACTTATGTAATCTGAGTGTTCCATCCTAGAAAAATTGTTGAGAGCGCAGATCATGTCACTCAGATTTGCATCCAAGCGGTATCACTTGTTACCTGAGTGATCTTGGGACAGTCCTTGTACTACTCTGAGCCTCAATTTTCTGTTTAAATTTATGGTTATATTAATAGTAAATACTTCATAGGGTTGATGTGATGATTGATTAAGTTAAGCTTTAGAGCACAGTAAGGGCAATAAAAGCATTTATTGCTACCGTCATTAAAATTATTTGTTAGATATAATTTGTTATTGCTTGTTAGTACCCAGAAAGAACTTGCTTTTTTTGACGAATTTGTTTTTGTTTCTGTTTTTTATTTTCTCTGCTTTCCACAGCTTGACAAGTACCTGACCCACAGGCCAGATTGAACCATTGGCCAATGATTGGATAATTGGATGAATGAATGAATTTCACAAACATCATTGGGAACTCTGGGATTCCAAGGAAGAACTGAGCTACCTCATGGTAAGCTCTGTCACCAAATGAACCAGTCAGTGGGTGAATGAAAGGCAGAGTCACTGCGTACCAATCTTCCTTGTTCCCCAGAGGGTTTGAAAAAGTGTCCTTGACAATCCCCAGAAATGGTTCCAGCTACATAGGTTACCTGTATTCCCTTTCTAGGAGCCTCATAGTACTTTTTCTTCAGCTCTTGTTTCTTCTGGCTAAAGAGAAGGTAACCGCCTGGTTTAGAAAATGTTCCCTGCTTCACTTCTTCTTCCAGAGGACCAAAAATATCCTGAAGTAAAGTTGAGCAACGATCTGATGATGCTTCCCTGTTTTGCTTACAAAAGTCATCTCGCTTTGCTTCCAGCTGGGTCTGTAAAGTGACAAAACAGCACAGATGGAACAGTGAACCCATGAGGAGAAGGTTAATCATGGCTACTGGGAAATGCTTCTCCTGTAGAGATTGTGGCATCTAAATGGGAGCATTCTCTTCATCTCACTGTGTGATGATTCTACACCATCCCTAAGAAGGGTGCTTGCTGCAAATATCTTTGATTTGTGATTTTCTGAAGCTCTCTTTCCCTAGTTTTCCTGCTTTCAGAGAGTGATTCTCTTTTTTTATTTTTATTTTTTTGGTATCGGGGATTGAACTCAGGGGTACTCGACCACTGAGCCACATCCCCAGCCCTATTTTGTGTTTTATTTAGAGACAGGGTCTCACTGAGTTGCTTGGCACCTTGCTGATGCTGGCTTTGAGCTCAAAATTCTCCTGTCTTAACCTCCTAAAGTCCTGGAGTTAAAGGTGTGCACCTCTTCACCCCGCTCAGAGAGTGATTTTTAAAGTTCAGGTATTATTTCATATGAAACATTTATCTTTCAGGATTCTAGATTCTGGACTCTTTTAGAACACAGGTGTGGGTCTGAGGCAGGCCTGCCTGGAATTCCTGAACCCTACCGATTGGGGATTTGTGACCTTGATGTTTGTGAACTGAGGATTCCATGTCTGTGAACCAGAAGGAGCAATAACCATCTTGTAGATATCATTCCAGAATTATATGAGGTGATATAGATTACAAGCCCAGTGACTTTCCTAGAAGTGATATGCTGAAGGACCCATATTTTTCTGCCTTTCATGATACAGAGCACCAAATATACCCCTAATTCCTTCTGGAACTTTTGGTCCACATCCTTGAAAGAGTTCTTCATGAAGACTTCTATGGCCTCTCTCTCACAGTCCCTGTGCAGGTCCAACAGCTCCTGGAGGGTCTCTGTGGGCAGCTGCACCTTCTGGCCCATCTGCTGGTCATAGTGAGCAAGGGCCTTTTGCATAGCAGCAGAATTCTCTATCTGTGCTAGGGCCAGGACTGCATTCTCCATGCAGGGCAGATCCCCGCTGCTGATGGCATTGACGTAGGTCAACACCAGGCTCTGTAGACCTACAAAAAATGATTTTAAAAAATAGTGACTGTCAGTTGGTGGACAGAGTACTCTATGTAGTTTCAAGCAAGGGTCACAAATAATAATTTTAACAATTTCATTAGGAATAACAGTGATGGAATAATTTGTTAACCTTTAGGTTCACAGGAGATTTAAAGCTGCTTCTTTTTTGTCCCTTTTTTCCTAAAAGGACAATTTGGGTTGAATGGGTCAGGTAATGATATTCTGGGACATAGATGTTAGGTCTAGGTCTTTTATTACCCTTCATAGATATTTCTTCACTCCTTTTTATCCCCTTTTCTTCCAATATCCTTTTATTGCTATGTATGAAAAAGGCCAAGGAGAAAACTTAGTGTTTTTTTTCCCCTTCCCTTGTGGTACAGTTTAACAGCCCTGTGTCTGGTTTTTATAAATGAGTCTTCCCAGGTATTCTCTCATGAGAGCTACTGGTAGGTGACCAGCTACCCAGGTTTGCCAGGGCATTACTGGTTGTAGCACTAAAAGCCTCTCATCCCAGGAAACAGCCTCAAGTAAGTTAGAGTGGCTGTCATACTACAAGAACCTGCACTTCACAACTCCATCCTGGACCTTCTCTCTATAGTAATTTCTCTATGTATGACTTGCGGCTTTTCTTTCCTTCTTTGACCTTTTAAAAATCGTGGGTTTGTATATTTAAATATCTGTATGATATCCCTTACTGTGTACATCAGATGAAACTCAATATTAAATAACTCAAATACAAACAACTGCATGCACTGTGAAAACCTAGTCCTCCTGCTATTACTATGTCAGGAAGTAGCATATCGTCAGAGCAGTTAAGCTTGAAACTGTGCAGATAGGTCTAAAGCCTTCTTATTTCCCCCATATATCCATATTCCCTTCATTATCAAGACTTTTGGATCTGACATTCAAAATCTGTTCAAATCTTGTCCACTTTGACCATTTCCACTGGCATAATCAATCCCCATTTATAACTAAAACATTGCACATAGCATCTACCTTCTAATTCCTTCCCTAATAGAACCCATGTATTTTCTTAAAAAAAAACTCAGAAAAATAGTTATAAACATAAATCAGAAAACTTGACCTTGCTGCCCAGAATCTCCTCAGATCTTCTCATGGGGCTTAAGATCAACTATAGTCTCCTTGAAGTCATCCATCAGTCCTCTGGAGACTTGAGCCCTGCATCCTTCTCTAGTCATGGCACCCCACTCATCCTCTTTCCTCTGCCCCATCACCTGTTTTTCTTCTATTTGGTTGACACTGTAGAGGTCTTTTTTGTCACTGGCCTTTTTATATTACATTATTCTGTCTGTAAGCCATCCTTTTCTGTTCTTCTAGTTAACTCCCATCTTTTTTAAAGTTCTCATCTTACATATCACCTTTACAGATGAATATTCTTTATATCCCAATCTAAATGGCATCCCACCTGCCTAGACCTTAACTTATCCCAATACCTTATTATTTTTATTTATTAAGCTAATCACTAGTTATTATTATGAATTTTATTTTTTACTTTTTAATTTTTATTTATTAAGCTAATCACTAGTTATTATTATGAATTTTATTTTTTACTTTTTAATGTATCTTTTATTCCCATGATGCTGGAGTGAGATTAGAAATCACATTTCTCTTATTCATCAGTATACCTCAAGGTTGATACATTCAAAGCATTCCCTAAATATTTTTGAATTTATTTACAAGAAAGTTGCATAATAGTTACTGGCAAAGTTATATTTCAATATAGTATTTCCTTTATTTTCTATTGCGCGCTCTCTCTCTCTCTCTCTCTCTATATATATATATATATATATGCATACATATATACATACATATATCTTGGAAAGCTCTTTCATAAGTGGGAAGCTCAGAAGTTGGTACAAAAAGTTACTAGAGCTTGGAATGGTGGTGCACATTGCAATCCCAGTGACTCAGGAGACTGATGCAGGGGAATCACAAATTTGAGGCTAGCCTTAACTTCACAAGAACCTGTTTCAAAAAATAAAAAATGGCTAGGAATGTAGCTCAGTGATAAAGCACCCCTGATTTAAATCAACAGCACAACAATAAAAGAAGAAAAAGAAAGGAAAGTTTACTAGAGAAAAATAAAAATTAGATTTTAGTTTTCTTTTTGTCTTCTTTGCTATAACAAGTAAGTTATTTGAGTTTTTTGTAAAGTACTTAATGTGATCTGTGTGCTGTTTTCCTTAACTCATTAGACTATGTGTTTCTCCAAAGTGACCTTTGTGCCTCCATCCTGTATCCTTACAATGGGCAGAAGCAAAGTTCAGTAAGCATCAGAGAGAGAGAATGACTCACGAGGCCCATTGACTGTGATACCACCAGAGAGAGTCTTGGCTTTGGAATCACTGATGATGTATGAATAGAATTCTGCAACTTGTTCTACAAATTCAGGATTCAGATCTTTTTCCTCTAGCCGCTCCAACTCTATAAGGTACTTCCTATCAGCAGGCCGGTCAAAGATGAAGCACTTTCTCTTTGGGAAGAACTTTCGGATGCATAACCGAGGCTCATTAAAGCTCTTACTTTTTTTATTAGTATCTGCAGGAATGAAAAGTACATGTAGTAAACTTCAAATTAATTACCTCAAATGTATTAACACTTCAACTTTATAACTTTCATAAAGACAATGTAAAGAGCAAATAGTTTACTGAGGAATAGCAAAAGTTTAAGGAGAAAGAGAAAAAAAAACTTTCTCCAAGAATACGTATAAAAGGCAATCTTAAATTGGCTCCAACTAATTCAGTCAAGCAGTGTTTTCATTTCCTATAACAAAACAGTCAGGATAATACAGTTACAAAACTATAATCTTTAGCATCTACATGGAAAAGGTCATTAGTGTATTATTTTCTCTCTACTTTTAGTCCAACCATCCATCAAGCCCAGTCACCTTTTCGTAGCATTAGTGCATGCTCCAGGTAGTCATCAGCAGTGATGGATTTTCCATTTGCTTCCAGTTGCAGGGAGAAATCTCTTAGAGTCCACACAAAGGTAGGGAAGAAGCTCACAAAGTCAGCTGAGTCATCTACCTCACTATTCTCAGGTGAGGATTTTGTCCTGATTCGATCTGTCAGCTCTGTCACATAGCTGGAATGTTATATTAAGAAAACTACAGGGGAAAAAAAGTGCCACTTTTTCCCTACTTTGTTGCCAATGCTTACTTTTTTTTTTTTTTTTGGTACTGGGGATTGAACTCAGGGACACTCGACCACTGAGCCACATCCCCAGCCCCATTTTGTGTTTTATGTAGAGACAGGGTCTCACTGAGTTGCTTAGCGCCTCGCCGTTGCTGAGGTTGGCTTTGAACTCACGATTCTCCTGTCTCAGCCTCCCTAAGTGCTGGAATTACAAGCGAATGCTTACTTTTAATAATGTTTTGTACTTATTAGCTCACTCATATATTCACAAACTTCATTCACATAATTCATTCATTCATCAACAATTATTAAACATCTACTGTGGACCAGGCATTCTCCTAGGGACTAAGAATACTACAATCAATGAGACACTGCTACCATCACAGTGATGGGAACTGACAATAAACAAGAAAATAAGATATAATAAATCTCAGATCTCGATAATGATTGTCTCTGCACATGTCTCTATGTGATGCTGGTTATGAAGTTGTCCATGTGCTTTCTGAGGTTGTGGTTCAGCAGCAATCTAAATGAACTGAGGGAGCCATGAAAAAATCCAGTGCAAGAACATCCAGACAGAAGACAAATCACCTGCAAACCCTGAGGAAATCACTTAGTGTATACAACCTATATCAAGAAGTCTACTGTGGTAGGGAAGATGTCCTAAAAGAAATAGGGGTAAGGATATATAATCTCTAAACCAACGTAAGTTGTTTGAAATTTAATATAAACTAGATGAGAGGACACTGGTGGATTTTGAATGCAGAGAGAATATGGTATTATTTTTAATAAAAGAACATACTGGCTGGGACTGCATCTGTCAAAGTCAAGATTATAAGCAAAGGCAGTCAAGGATACAATCAAGATGAGAGAATGGAAGCTCAGACTATAGCCACCCTATAGGAGGGACGGAGAATAGGTCAGTCCAGGGAAATACTTTACCAGTGCAGCTGAAAGAATTTATCTACTAATATTTTTTAGGATACAAGAAAAAAAATCATATAAGATGATTCCTAAGTTTCTGGTGTGAACATCTTTGTGAATAATGGGGTAATTTACTGTGTTGGGACTGATCGGAGTAAGAGTAGTCTTGGACAAAAAATTAAGAGGAATTTCCTTGTGTACATTTTGAGCCTGAGACATCTCTTAAACATCTCAGTGGGGATTTTATATCAGCAGCTAAGTAGAAAAGTTGGAACATGGTTATAATTGGAAACAAACTTGAAGGTGATTGATAAATAGGTGCTGCAAAAAGCTGTGAAGCTGGTTGAGATCACCTAGGGACTGAGAGTAGAGAAAGAAGAGGCACAGTAATTAAAAAGTTATTATTTTCAGAGTTCATGATAAGAAAGAGGATGCAGCAAAGGAAATTCAGAAGGCCCACCAATGAGGAAAATGGCATATTAGAAACCTATGACAGTCTAGACAGAAGAGAACCAAGTGTTTCAGAAAGTAGGATGAAATCAATCTATCAGATCCTGCTGAGGGATCAAAACTGATAAGAATTACCTATTAGATACTGGGAAGTGAAAGTGAATTCAGTGCAATGCTTTGAACTTAAGTTCATGAAAATGGTGAAGTCATTGATAATGATCTAGAATAAGTAGTGCAGAAGGGTGGTGATAAATACATGAGGAGGTGAGGGAATAGAAAGACCAGGGTGTTATCAGTGTCTGTGGGTTGTTAATCTCTAAAAAATACCAGCAACAAATATCTTTGACAAATAAAGGGTATGTTTACTGGGTGGTAGGGAGATGACTGCAGCAAAGAAAGGCAGTGTGGTTTTCAAACATGTGTGGGTGTGTGCTTCAAATGAGGTTCTCTTTTTAAAGGTAGAGGGATAAGAAAGTATCTATAAACTAATAAGAAACAAGAAACACACCTAACTTGTCATTGTGATTGATGACATGCAAAGTATTGGATAAAAAGTCACCACTGAAGACTAATGGAGAGATCTGTAGGAGAAATAATGTCTATGGCATAGAGTTAGGTGTCAGAAGGTAACATTTAGAGAAGATGATAATTATACAGAGATTTGCTGAAGTCAGGACATGAGTTCCAGAGAATGTTGAATGTTTGGACAAGGTAGAAGATTAAGTCTAACAGGGATGTCCTGAGTGTTGTGTGGATGGGTGTTCAAGGATATGAGACCAGGAAGGCTAAAACCTTGGGTGATGATTGAGATGTTGAACATAATGGAATTCTTCAGTACTTGTGAAGAAAAGAAGCTATAATTTTCTAGTTTAGTGTTATTATGGGCCACAAACAAAGGATACTGCAGTTGATCCATGGCCTGCTGGCTGATGGTTCCTGTGCTATTGTAAATGAAGGTGCTGCTCAGGAGGATTGCCAGGGCAAAGATCCAGGCATCATTCTGGTTGTCTCCCTAGAAATCAGTGCAGAAGCCACATGGAGCTGTGACTGAAAATGTACTTATTTCACATTGGAAAATCTGAATTTTAGTTGTGTCTTCATTAGCTGTAGAATAATGGGTAAGTTACTTTGGCATGCAATAACTTTTTTCACTTGTATGATCAATTAACAAATATTTAATTCCTGGTGTATAATTAAAATAAGACATGATCTAAAAGTATATAAGTTATGAAGCACATAAGCATTAATAATATTTTAATAGTAATTTTTTTTATCAGCTATTAAAATTCAAAGTATTTCAATAAGGGTATCCTACCTTACTTTATGATCCTATTCCATTTCTATGACTTGTCATAGAAAAGAAATTTTTAGCAGCAGTTAAAATGAGTTCATTTAATAAGAGGCTTCCAAGCCTAAGATTTCTAAGAGATTAATGAATGAAGATGTCATTATTAGTTCTTATACTTTCCTTCTCTTAGTAGTGCTTCTGTGAAAAAGGAGATTATCATCTATATGGATCCACACTTAGAAGTCAAGCATCTCTATAAAACCTATATCCAGTTTAGGGATGTCTTCAGTCACCTCACAAACAATTTGCTATGATATGAAAGAAAAATGACTACAAATAGCTGTCATCATTTTATAGGTTGGCCCATAATTAATCAATTGAAGTGAGTGTCCACTCTCAATGCTTATACCAAGTAAATTAAAAGAATAATGCATTAGTAAGATCAGTCAGAAGCATAAATCAAGGAGTGGGAGTCAAAAGCGCAGGGTAGGGTATTGATCTGATAAGAGTAGAATCTGAAAGATTTCTTTTTTACTTTCTCTATGTCTTGTAGTCCCTCGGTGTCAAGCAGAACTAGGGTATGGTCTGGTTTCTGGGGATGAGGCACACACCACATCCAGATTCCCTTGGTGTGAGATTGCACTGTGTATCCCAGAGAGAAACCTGCAGAGGAGAATAAGGATGAGAAGGGGAAGAGATTGAGGAAAAGCTAATATACAGCTAAGAGAGATAAAAGAAACTGCAAGTACTGATTTAAATTATAATCCTAGAAATAGAGAAATTAGAATATCCAATGCAGTAGGAACACTTCAGTTTACCTTAAAGCTCAAAGAAAGCTTGCTCTTACTACACGAACATCCTAGTAAAGTTCTCATAATTCATTCTTATGTAAGCTAATTTTCTTTATCAATGCATTATTTTCCCCATAACAGTGTACATACTTTTAAATGGGAAAATAATGGCAAAGTGATATAAATGAGTTGATTGACTCAAATTCTCCAAACAGAATGTAAGGAGTCCTCCGGTGGATGGAAAGTTAGCTTTCATTGTTCCTCCCTGACTCTAACTTTCTCCCCGCCATCCCCATGCTGAATGTTCACAGTGTGATGGACACAGGGCTCAGCAGAGCTTTGCTGGTGACACTCACCCTTTTTCTTCCCAGCCAGCTTGTTCATCAGGTAGGATTTGCCTGTGCGGTAGAAGCCCACGATGGCCACCACCACCACAGGCTGCGTGATGGCCGACAGGATCTGCAGGGCTTCCTGTTTGACCACTAGCTGCCCCTCCATGTTCTCAATGAGGCACATGGGGCTCGGCATACCCATCTCTGAGGCCATGTCTGGAATTATTCTTTGTCTGCAAGGAGAGAGGTGGGATGGCAGCAATTTCTAGTCAGTAAGCTGAGCTGAACTTAACTTTATGGGCTAAAATTTGGTATTCTGTCCTTGATCTTGTTCCCTGTACCTCTCAAAAAGTCCTGTCAGGATAAAAGTATGTCCTATAGACTGGTCTACTAGTTCTTCTTTAAAATAGTGTTATTTTGGAATAGATTGCCAAAAAAGTTACACAATGGGATTAGAGGGTCTTAATATAACATTTCTCTAGCTTCCCCTACTGTTAATAGGGTATATAACCATAGAGTAATGGCTAAAGCAGGACTTCAACAGCAGTTCAATACTATTAACTGACCTGTACACTGTATTCACAGTTTGTTTTTCACTAATTTTTTTCTGCTTCACAGTCTAATTTAGGATTCCTCACTGCTAGTCATTAGTCTCCTTGTATCTTTGGTAGCTCCTAATTCTTCATCTTTCATGAATTTGACGTTTTAGAAGAGTACAAGCCTGTCATTTTCTGGATTGTTTTCAATTTGGGTATTTCTGAGGTTTCCTCAATATTAGATTGAAATCATACATTTTGGGTAAGAATGTCACAGGAGTGGTATTCTGCAATTCTCCGTGGCTCACACCACAGGATTCATGACATTGACATAATTTATCCTAATGCTGGTACCTTACCTTTAACCAATTGGTGAAGGTGCCATCAGCCAGATTTCTCCACTGTGAAATACTTTTACCATTTTATAATTAAAATGTACCCTTTGTGGGGATACTTTTCAGAATATGCAAATATAGTCTCATCATGTTTTCATATATTTTTTGGCCTCTCTCCTTCCTTTCTCCCTTCCTCCTTCTCTTTCTTTCTCTCTCTCTCTCTCTCTCTTTCTGTCTTTCGTTTATTCTGAGGATTGAACCCAGGGACACGTAACCACTGAGCTACATCCCCATCACTTTTTATTTGTATTTTGAGACAAGATCTTGCTAAGTTGCTTAGGGCCTGCTAAGTTGCTGAAACTGGCTTTGAACTCTTTTTTTTTTTTTTTTTTTTTGATACTGGGGATTGAACTCAGGGGTATTCAACCACTGAGCCACATCCTTCAGCCTTATTTTGTATTTTATTTAGAGGCAGGGTTTCAGTGAGTTGCTTAGGGCCTTGCTTTTGCTGAGGCTGGCTTTGAACGTGTCATCCTCCTGCCTCAATCTCCCAAACTGCTGGGATTACAAGGGGGTACCATTATGCCCAGCTTTGACTTTGAACTTGTAATTCTCCTGCCTTAGCCTCTTGAGTCACTGGGATTACAGGCATGCACCACAGCACTCAGCTGAAGGTGATTTTCTATTCTTATCATACCATTCATTTATTAATTGGAATTCTACTTTAAGACTTGTGCATTCACTTCCATTTATTTATTAACTCATACATTTATTTAGTTGTATCAGCATAGACTTAAAAATGTTTACTCTGTGGGTTTTATTAATTTATGATCAGTATTTATTTTGTTGCTCAACTAGTCTCATATTTGTTCTTCAAGAGCTCCTCCATGCTGGATTCTGTATTCTCTTGGCATGCTTCAATTAAATTTCCAGTGTTTCTTTATTTTTGGCACCACAAGATATTCCAGGACCATATCACCTTTTCCCTGCTTCAGTGCTGGATTTTACCATTTCTCCCAATTGTTTTGGTTCCTTTAATTTGATAATGGTATTTAAGACACTAACATATCACACTAAGCATGTTCTTTGCTTCTAGTCCATTTCTAGGGAAAGTTGAAATATGTGTATGTATACTAGCACACACGTACATATTCTATACCAAATTTTTGCCTATCCATTTCTTTTTTTAAAAAATTTTAAAAAATTATTCTAATTAGGTATACATGACAGTAGAAAGCATTTTGATTCATTGTACACAAATGGAGCACAACTTTTCACTTATCTGGTTGTACACAATGTAGAGTTACACCAGATGTGCAGTCAGTCATGCACGTACCTAGGGCACTGTTGTCCATCTCATTCCACCATCTTTCCTGCCCCCATGTACACTCTCATCCTCCCATTTGACCAAAGTTTCTCTATTCTTCTCATGCCCCCTCCTCTATTATGGACCAACATCCACTTATCGGAGAGAACGTTCAGCCTGTTTTTTGGGGATTGGCTTACTTTGCTTAGCATGATGTTCTCCAACTCTATCCATTTACCTGCAAATGCCAGAATTTTATTCTCTTTTAATGCTCAGTAATATTCCACTGTGTATATACACCACAATTTTTTTTTTTAATCCATCCATCTATTGAAGGGCAGATAGGTTGGTTCCATAGTTTAGCTATTGTGAATTGAGCTGCCTATCCATTTTTGCCTATCCATTTCCATATATAATTTGAGTTCCTGATAGTATTTCCAACACAACTGAATTCATCCAAGCTTCCTCCCCTTTTGGTTTTTCTCTGCTTTCTCTAAGAGAGGACTGGTTACCAACATAATAATAGATTTACCTATTTGCTTTAGTTCTAGAATACACATAGCATATTTTTAAAGTTTCTGATCCAAAGCTCCATGAAAACTGAATTTGCTTACTAGAGTACATTATTATTGGGCACTGTATTCCAAAGTTGAATAGTTCTTTCATTCTTCACCTTTTTGTGGTGTGATTAAATTACAGTGAGAAATGAGGGTCAGGACACTGAAATCTGGAAGCAGCACTTCATTAGTGGCACCATGGTCCAGAGGGATAATTCCCATAGTCTGAGCCCCGAGCACAGTAGGGCTTTTATTTTTTTACGTAAGAAAATTTTGTGTACATCAAGGTACATTCTACATTTCTTACATGGGTACAAGCTTGCCAAACACCTATGGACTCATACAGTTTAGGGACTTGTATTGCACTAAGCTTAAAGGAGGACTGTTCTGTCCCCATTATTTCGTTTCCTGCTTCTGCTATTGTGGTTCTGTGTTATAGGACCTGTTAGCCACTGCAAGCCTCTATGATTAAATGTAAGTAAACAGAACTTCTGTGTGTCAGTATGTAAACCCACAGCCTGTCAGCTCTTAAACTGCTAAAATTCCCATTTTGCTTTACCATAAAATTATTAATTTGTGGTATAGTTAGAGTCCTTATTGCTGTTTCTGTTCCATTTGGACCTCATTTACATCTTGATGTCCTGATTGATTTTAAGTATGTGTTTAATTTTTGGCTATGTTAAACACCTTGGTTTTAAAAGTCAAAGCTTTAAAAAACAGGCGGTTAGAAAAATGCCATTTTATCTTACCAGTCTATTCAGCTATCACTTCTTTCTACCACATTTCTACCCATCCTGTATTGAAACCCTATCTTACTAGTTAATGGTTTATCTTTGGATTTTCTTCACAAAAATATGCATATACAAGTATATTTTCTTATTTACATTTTATAACAGTAAGAGTAAATAGTATATCAATAAATGAAACTCACTCCATATCAGTTCATAGAAACTTCCTCCATAATTTTGACAGGTATCTACTCCATTTTGTGGATATACACAAGTGTATTCAATCATCTCCTATTTATGAATATTTACATCATCTCTAACATCTCATACTGACAAACAAGGTTGCAATAAGTAACTCTGCTAACCTTGTGCATATGTATTTTCATATTTTTGCAAGTGGATATTCAGAATAAATTTCTACAAGTGGGATTACTAGGTCAAGAATAAAAAGCATCTATTTTCCTTAGATATTGCCCAATTCCTTTTAAGAAAGGAACACTAGCTTGTATTTTCATCAGTTTATCTTGTATCTCATTTCCAGAAAATGGATTTTTTTCCTAGGTGCCTCATGTCTTCCCACTTTACAAGAAAATTTGGTTTGGAGGCCTATCCTGTTCACATTTACATCCTTTGACTGAGCAAAGCTGAGTACTTTGAACTTACACAATACATGGTAATATTGAAACAGATTGAATTCTCCCTGCCCTGAAATTGAGAACAAGTTCCTTGTTCTGAGAATGGAAGCTTAGGGAAGTTGACTCCTCAGCCTAAGGAAGCTGAGAATGGAGATTACCCCTCACCAGGCCTGTCTAGCGCAGGTGAAATCTGCATGTGTGTATCCCCTGCCTGTGTCTCACCTCACTGCCTCTTCTCCTTTAAAAGCTTTGCTCACCTTCAGAGATTTGCAAAAGGTGACTTTTTTTTTAAACATTATTTTATATTTGTTCATATTATTTTCAATTTTCTTCTCTTAAAATACAACATCTATAATTTTGCCAGGATAGTTATTTCAAGTGCACTATGATTATATGAAATTAGTGATATATGATCTTATTTACTTTTTAGTTGCTAAATCTAAGCTAAACTAGGTTATTAGTTGAGAAATATGACCTATATCTTTTCTTTCCTTAATATTTTTATTAGATCATTATAGTTATGCATAATAGTGGGTTTTTATATAATCATATATGCATGGAATATAATTTTTATAATATAATTTCAGTTCCAGTGTTTTCTCTTTCCCTCCCCTCCTTCTTCTTCCTCTACTCTATTGATCTTCCTTCTGTTTGTTTGTTGGTGGTTTATAGATACACACCAAGGTGAAATTCACTGTGGTATATTCATATATATACATAGCATATTTTGGTCAAATCCTTTCCACTGTTCCTCTGTTTTCCCATCCTTCCTCCTTCCCCCGCAATCCCCTTCTTCTAATCCACTGATTTTCCTTTTATTTTCAAGGGATTTCTCCCCCAACCCTTCTCCTCTTATTTCCTTGTAGCTTCACATATGAGAGAAAAGGAACTTTACAAAGGATAAGTTTCTTCTATTTTCCTTCAAAGCTGGTTTTGAATAAAACTTGTTTTCTTACGGAGTAGATTATGAAGATTTCTGTAGCAGTGAATATTGTGACTCTCCATGTCCCTCCATTGTTGCCACCTTCATCTGGAGAATGTAGGGTCAACCCTATCTCTGTATTTAAAATATAGATTGCAACCCAGACTTGGTCCTGGTTTCTTTCAGGCCTGTTCTTGGCCAGGTCTGGCCAGACTGTGGGACTCAGACTCCCCTGTGACTTTCTCCTCCCACCGGACAGGGCCTGCCAAGCTCCCAGTGTCCTCCTGCTGCCCTTTCACTCCTTAATCTTTGCTCTGCCTTAGCATTCAAGGGCCTTTTGCTGGAGCCTGTGTCTCAAGTCTGACCTTTAGTCTGTTGACTTTTGGCTCTGTTAGGTTACCAGAATTTGGATTCTCTTTGTATTAAGACTGATCCTTTATTACCTTTATGTGCTTCAACTGTGTGTTTCTTTTAATTATTTAATGTTATGAAGACATCATTTCAAAATAGGCTGATGAATCAGGCTTGGCTTTTCTTTGAGCTCTGTTTTGTGTAGAGTGTTACATACACAAATGCTGACACTTCCTCTTTAACCAGAGATGAAGAATTGGAAAATTTGTAAATTTCATAAAATTAGGAGGAGTGAAAAAGTCTCCCATAAATGAGGTAGGGTAGAAGAAACAAAAAATAGGTAGAAAGGAGATATAAAGGGAGGACAAGGAAATAATATTTTATTCAGAATTTCTTCATTTTTTCCCAGGCCTGTCACTCCCGAAATTCTGAGAAATCTATAAATCTACCAGTGTACTGTTAATTAGACCACCAACAAATAGATTAACTAAGAAAGATATGATAAAACCTATAATTTAGGGAATTTTCTGCTTTAATCTACTGGATTAGATAATGGATACCCTGTCAGCCTACAGATCCTGAGAATAACCAAATCATCATAAAAATCTTGAGGTCACCAGACTGTTATCAACCCAACATACCTCCCATGCCCATCGCTTACCAGGTTTCCTTTTAAATAGCTGGACACTCCCAACACTTATTTCTCACTCTTGAGGTGGCCTGCATTCTCCCTTGAATATGTATTTCTTGCTTTCCTAAATAAAGCTTTGTGCCTTTATTAACACATGCTAGAATTCTTTTCTATTGTGTATGTCAAGGACCCTACTTGTCCTGAGTTGAGCTCCCCCATCTCTCTGGAAATTCCTCAGAATCCTCTTCCAGAGATCTCTCTTCTGACATTACCAATGCCTTAACCTAGTGTTTTATATGTCAATGTCTCAATCACAGTGACCCAAGATGATAATGAGAAAACATGTGTGAATTCTTTGAGTACAAATAAATACAGATCATAGGCACTGAGTTCTCATTGTTATCCTATAAGAGAAGTTGGCATGCACTATAGTGTTGATTACTTTGATGTGCTGCATTTAAATCCTATAAGATGCAAGTCCTGCCTCACTCAGGCTTCTCATCTCTTCAGGGGTTGGTGGCAAAAAGGTCATTCATTTTTCTATGATCAAGATCTTTTCCCTGTTACAACAATTGCCCGCTGGGATTCCTGGCAAGCTGATGGTCTATTCAATATATATATATTTGTACCAGAGATGCTCTACCACTGAGCAACATTCCCAGCCCTTTAATTATTTATTTATTTATTTAAATTGTGAGAGAGGGCCTTGCTAAGTTGCTGAAGCTGGCTTTGAATTGCAATCCTCCTGGCTCAGCCTCCTGAGTCACTGGGATAACATGTGTGCCCCACTGTGCCAGGCTTCCTAGTCTGTTAAGTTTTGTTACATGAGGCATACCACCACAATATAGGAACCAATCAATTACTGGCTCAGAAAAAGTGTCCCCACAAAGATTTTAGAAGCTCTCAAATGATCACTAGAATAATTTCCTCATTTTACATATTTCAATTTGCTTATCTTAACTTACCTGGAACTGTAAAGATTGTCAATAAAGTAATATTTCATGTGAATCTTATAAGGTAATTTAAGTGTCAAGAAGAAAATGACAATCTGAAAATCTCAGTTCCCTGTGTGGGCTCCACCTTTGCTGGAGCCCAATTTAACACAGCAGGAGTGGCAAGCACTTAAAGGACAAGCTGCCTCCTTATAGCCCCAGAATTGGAAGTAAGCACCAATCCCACATCTGGCTTAGGAGCAGCCTCTCTGGAAGACATTCCTTTCAGAGAGAATAAATTCACTCCATAAACCATGTTCCACCCCTCCCCAGGCTCACCTGGAGTGAGGATCCTTTGGAGTTGGAAAGAGGTCTGCTTCCAGGAGATGGAGAGTCCCGATGAGCCCCTTCCTTTCTCAGTTCGTCCACGCTGCTCTCTCTTTCCCCTCTCTCCGCTGCTTGGCTTTATTACCTCACTGCTCTCATTTCCTGAGACTTTACAGACTTCCTTCAGTGACCTGAGGAGGAGACATTTATACAAAAAGCAACCTTTGAAAAAAACAAACAAAACAAATCCAAAAGGCTAACATGAAAGTGAAAGAACTGAATACAAAGCAAAGACACAGCAGCCATAAGAGAAATCCCCAAGAGGATGCTGACGGGAGGATTTTACACAATTTTTCAACTTTGACTTTCCGTTTGAAACAGGCTAAATTTTGCTGCCTCCAATCTAAAATTGGGACCAGCTTCCTCATGCTGAGAGTGGAGGCTGGAAATGAGGCTGTGGTCCCCCAACCCTGACAGGCACCAGAAGAGCTGCATGAGAGTAGAGATTGCCCTGCAGGCCTGGCTAACACAGGCCAACCAAATGTGCACATGTATATCTCTTGACTATTCTCTCACATCCCTTCTTCCCTGCCTCCTCTCTTTCAAACCTTCTGCCACCTTCAGGGATTTCAAAGTTGGAACATTTTGAAATAAGTGTTGTTTCTGTTCCTTTAAAGCTTTGAATAAAGTCTAATTTACTACCAATTTCACTCTGACTATTCTGAAGCAGTAAGCCTTGTAGCCTAGCCTCTTTCCTCTGGGGTGGTATTAGAGCCACTGGAAAAAAGAATTAGAAGAGATATTAAAAACTGCTTGCAAGCTGGGCACAGTGGCACATGCCTGTAATCCCAGTGGCTCAGGAGACTGAGGCAGAAGGATCCCAAGTTCAAAGCCAGCCTGAGCAATTTAGCAAGGCCCTAAGCAACTTAGCAAGACCCTGTCTCAAAATTTAAAAAATATTTAAAAAGGGCTGGGCTGGGGATGTGGTTTAGTGGTTGAGCGCCCCTGGGTTCAGACAACGGTTAAACAGTCAAACAAAATCCCTGCTGGCAATAAGACACTTAAAAGGCTTCATTGGATCATTTAAAATGAGACCCTTTGTCTCAGTTTATGGATAAGTTTGAGGAGTATGGGGGCTCATTTGATATTTTTTTATGTTTCATCACTTTGAGTGTTAGACTCATTCACAACGGATCTAGTTACCTGTGTTTAGTAACTGAGGACAGTACATCCTCTGAGGCAAATGTCCGTGTCTCAATCATCTCTAATTCTGAGCACTCAACCCAGCTTCTGGCACTTAGTATTTCATGCATAAGAAAAAAAGATGAGGAGAGCTTTCACTTGCTGCACATGTGACTCTGACAACTGCTTTACATAGATTATCCCATTTTATTCTTAAAACAAATTTCTCTTTTACCACAATGTTACAGAGAAATTTAATAATTTGTTCAAATAGTAGAGCTAATAAGTAGAATTTGACCCCAAGATGTCTTGTTCCAAAACCTGAGCTATCATGCACTTGTCTAAAATACTTGTTTGTTGAGTGAACAACAATCATGTTTGCTATTCAGCAGTTGCTTTTTATGCCACATTCTGTACATGTATCATTTAAACCTCACTCTGCTGCTTTAGGATATTGGGTGTTTATTTCCCTTTTTGCCAAGGAACAAAAAGGTTCAGAAAGGAGGTAAGTAATATGTCTACCAAAAGCCACTGAACTACACCAAGCTAACGAATCATTCAGTGAGATTCAGATTTGGGAATTCATCTGATTAAACCCCAAATTCCTCTGTTACAAGGCTGGGCCTTCTAGGAAACTGAGGGAGCATGAGGGCCCCCCATTCAAACCTGGATTCTTGCAATCAAGTCAGAAGGATTTTAGACTTATCACTCAGAGCAACAGACATGAGTTTATTAGAATGAATGGGAAAGGGAAAGGCAGACATACTCAAGGGAGAGGGTGGGTCCTCACAGAGAGGACAAGGACATGATATTTCTCCTGTTGCTAAAGCCCTTCTCCCCAGGTTAACTTGTATTCCTCTTATTGAAATTATTTTTGGTCTGCATTTCTCCTGCAGATAATAAGTAGTTTGATGAGAAATATAACACATCTTATCCATTTAAAGCAGATAGGGCTGTAGGCTGTAGGCTGTTGTTTCTTAGAAAAGAGATCATGTGGGTTCAGCAGAGTGTGTCCATTTTGTAGAATTATTCTTTTAACCTCATGTTCCCACCGCTTAGTTCTGTGTGCCCCCTTAAGTCTCTATTCTGCATTGTCTATGAAAGAAAGAAGGACGTGTAGGGAGAGAGGGGAGAGAGGGAGAGAGAGGTGAAAGAAGACTGAAAACGGAGTGTGTGTGTGTGTGTGTGTGTGTGTGTGCACGCGCACATAAGTGTTGATATTACTGAGATTGAAAGTGAAAGTAGGTTACGGTTTCTTTGAAATAGTACCAATTCTGGAAACCAATTGAATTTTCATGACCTAGACTAGTGGTCAGAGTTATTTCTCTAAACTTTGGAATATAAATAAAACTCTCCAGTGGTTAAAGAAAGCCCTTGCCAGCTGTACAATGGAGAAATGTCTGTAAGCATCCGGGCTCCATCCCTTTTGTAATGTGAACACCCAGAAAGACAGAACTCAAGACTCCCTGAAGATTTAGGAGCTTAAACCACTTGCCCACTCTGGCAGCAACCATTTATTCTAAGGGAGAATAGTTGTGCTCTTCTTCCAGATGAGGGAAATCAACAAAACTACCACCATAATTCCTGAGTGAGCAAAGGATGAACTAACTATATGAAGGAAGGTACAGTGAAGTTTTTGTTGGGACATCAACTTGTGCTGCCAAGTTCTCTTGTGGAAAAACAAGACAGCATTTTTCCCAAGGAAGCTTGTTCCATACTAGCCCAAGCCAGCACAGCATAAGTGATCCCATCTCTTTGGTATCTAACCAGTGTGAAATTCCATCCTGGCTTTCTAATTACTCACAAGATATCTATAAGTATGTGTCTTATTTCTGCTTACTCAATAGTAAAAATGTTCCTTCTTTTCCACATTCCTGCAAAGAGGACATTTTTGGTTGGTAAAACATAATTTGCCAACAACATGAAAGAATAAAATTTTCTGCCTATCTTCCAAGTCCATTTGCAGAAGAACTAAAGTTATGTAGAAATAAATTAACTGTTGTTTAAAATGTTGGTTGAGAATAATTCAGTTCATAATATAAATAATTATTGTATTTATAAAATCTTATTGGTCAATAATAATGATAAAAATCTAAAATAATATGTACTAAAAGATTAACTATTTCTAGTTTATTGATAAAATTGGAGGTTATTTTTTAGTTTTACACTTGGTCCTAAGTATTCTGAGTTTTTTCCATGAGTGATTTTTTTCATGGAAAAACACATATTCATCAAGAATTAATTTCCCTGTTGAAAAATAAAATCATTCTTTCTTTTTTTTTGTACTTATTTATTTTTATTTTTAATTTATTCTAATTAGGTGCACATGACAACAGAATGCATTTTGATTTATTGTACACAAATATTTAGCAGAAATAGTGATTTTGTGGTCAAATAGAGATACTACCCTGCATTCTATCTGACCATCAAATCACTATTTCATGAAACATTTTTTGCTATATATTAATTGCTGCAATCTATTGATACTTATTTGTTAGATAAGTGTTAAATACACAATGAATATACACAGTCTGTTATTACATTAATTTTCAACTATATATGTATTTTATATTAAGGAAGATCAGATAGAAAAGTTTTCTTGGCAAGATGTATGATACTTGTCTTCTTCGTTTGGACAAAACCAAGGGTATTTGGTATACTTTCAAAGGTCAATAAAGTAATTTTTCCTGGTAAACACATAATAAGATAAAGTTTTATGAAAACAGCAGGTAGGAAGTGAGTCAAACTACTGATTTATCCATGATGAATACACTTTAAGTTATTTCAGAGTCTTATAGTATGTTAGGGTTGCTAAAATAAAATACCATCAACTATCTGGCTTTGTCTATAAAATACTTATTTCTCATAGTTCTGGAATCTGGGGAGTACAAGATCAACTCATTGGCAGATATGGTTGCTGGTGAGGGTCCGCTTTCTGGTTCATAGATAGTACAATTACAGGGCTGGAGCCTTCTGGGAAATTGAGACAGTGCAATACCCTAATTCTTGTGATCGAGTCAAAAAGATTTCAGACGTGTCACTCGGAATAACAGGCATAAGTTTATTAGAGCAGATAGGAAAAGAGAAAGGGGGACACTCTCATGGAAGAAAGTGGGTTCTCTTAAAGAGGAGAACAGCATATCTCTCCTTCCTCCAGTTTTATTAGGTGTCTCAGGGAAGTTTCCAGAGAGTCTCACCCATTCTATCTGCTAACTTCTGACTAGCAGCAGATTGATATCAGATTTTCAAATCCCTGCTGCCATGACAACTCTAGGTCACTCTGGCCCATGATGACTGGTTCTAAACCTGTTCTTACAGGTTTTATAATAAGGGGGAATTATTCTTATATCCTTGAGTTCTGGGTTCTGATCTGAGAAAAGCTCACAAAAGTCCTCTTTTCAGGGTAATTTCTGTTCTTCTGATCAGAAATATTTTGGGCCTCCATTTCTCCTGCATTTAACAGGTAATTTGCTGAGGAATGTTAACATATCCATCCACTTAAACTGGGAAGGTGTACAGGTATATTGCTTCTTAGAAAGGAAAGCATGTGGAGGTAAGCACAGTGGGCTCAGAACTATTCCCTTATCATCATTTCCCACTACTTGCATTTCTCTGTCCCTGTCTACCTTCTGTCATGTTATCATGACCATACAGGGTGACACAACAGAACTTTCTTACTGTACCCTGAATTGCTATCTCCCATGAGAGCCCACTCCATATGTAAGTATAACCAGGTGCTCCAGAAATAGTCAGTGTCCTAATCAAAAGCAAAACTCTTTTGTTTAGTGTAATTATTTGATGATCATTTTAGGGGTTGGGTGTTTTCAATCCAGTTCTGTTTCAGTCAAGTCCTTTCTGCCTCACTTGCAAGTTTTGCTACCCAGGGAAGCCTGGGCTGCAGTGCACGAAGTTCTGAGCAGATCCAGCAACCAGTGGGTTGGCAAAACTCCTGAACCTATGTTGCTCAATCCAGGAACAGGTTACTCTTTGCTAACCCAAGGAGAAGATGGCAAATGTTTAATAGGCACCAGTAATAGCAAATCAGCCTATGAAGCAGTATACAGGCTACTATAAGATCTTGTGTTAGTAGTCTGCACAATCAACTTGCCTGGGCAAGTGTAACAGACCAATCTCTATGTTGGCACTAATAAGACACGTTTGGAATACTTAACTGCTATAAACTGATGCAAAGGGATGAGGGTAAACACCTGTACTTGTGAGGACCAGGATTCTAGGTTGACAAATTTTACTTGGAAATTTAGAAATTTTCCCTCCTCCAAGGGTTGAGCAAAGTGAACCATCGGGAGCTTATTTGTACCGTACAAGGCTAGCTAATGCTTCTGGCATTGAATATAATGTCTTGAGGAGCTGCCAACAATAAATTGTTACTAGTGCCCCTGGCCAGTTTGAGAAGATACTCAGTGGATATGGCCTTTATCTGTAATCTTAAGTGCCATGGGCATGTTAACATAGCAATTGTTACAGGCTTCTCATGTCTGGCACTCATGGAGTTACTAATGTCCTTAGTGCCTCTGGCAGACAATTCAAATCAATCAATAAAATAGAATTATTTTTAGACTTCAAGACTTGTTTCAGCAAGCCATAGGTTCTATTATTTAATCTAGCCCCTGCTGGATTATGTCAGGTAGAAAATCCTGTCCAGATCTTGAGCCCACTGTGTGTCAAGACCTGTAAAATGGGTTACTTGGTCACTCTCAATTACCTGTGGTGTGCCATTCACAGCACACAGATAGACCACCTCCCTAACAATGACCCTTTGATCAGCTCTTTTTGTTGGGAAAAGTTCAAGTAAGCCTGTAATGTGTCCATACCATTCAAAGCATATTTGTCCCCTTCTGATAATGGGAAAGGGACACTGTGGTCTATCTATCATCATTGCAAAGAGTCACCTAGTTAGATATGCCCCTTGGTGCCATCTGGTCATTGAAATTAGTCTTGAGAGCAGGCAAGACAATTCTGGTATGCAGCAGCATCAGACATTTTATGGGCAGTCTCCATCATGTCACAATTGTGCAGTCTTTGATCCTGCATGCTGTAATCTACAATGTGGCCAAGTGGCAGTTTCGTCTGCTAGGGCTTCCCCCAGCCATCTTATTTTCACCAGTCCGTCAGCTCACTATTGCCTGGAGATTGGAGAGGGTAATGGGCAGTCACATGACACACTGTGACAGCTTTGTTTTGGACAAAACTCCTGATGTTTCCCAATAGCTGTTTTCCTTAAGGTGACCTAAGAATAATCACCCACTGCTGTTGCTTTTGAGATAGCCACATTGTAAATTCTTTGAATATAGTGCAACTGTCTAGGCAGATGGTTAATGACCCACTTTCATGAGGAATAACCATCCATACTGCTCACAACTCAGCCCATAGGCTGCTGTGTGCTTGTTTTCATTTATCATTCCACAGAGTCTCAGTCACATAAGAACTGATAGAAAGAATGAAGTCAGTGGGCTTCCTTATGTGTTATTTAGTATGTGATTACTTAAGAGAAGATGTAAACATGTCTGGTTACTTTCATAAACATGACGTATGGCATGGCAGTCCTAGAAGCTCATGGCAGTTGTGCCTTGTTACAGGGACTGGAGCTGCTGCTCACTTCCCCTACTCCAGAGAGGATGGTGCTCCTGATCTAAGTTTAAGACTAAAAAACCTGCCTCAGAACTTCTCTAAGTACCCCCAGGGTGAGGATTTGCTCCACAGAGGGCTCTCACTGGGATGCAGGCAGCTTGGTTCCATGTTCTTACTTCTTCCCTCTGAGGGATATATACTTGTGTGACAGAATGTAATCTGAGACCGAGGAGGCCAGAAGGAGACCATGCAACTGTCTCCTCAGCTTTCCTGCTTCCTTACTTTGTTTCCAGTGCTCTTGGACAGAGGTCTGCTCAGTTTTTCTTTGTGTTTCTAACACATTTCTACCCCTAATTTCTACTCCAACATGGCAAAGCTTCCTGAAGACACAAATTATTGAGGATTGCTCAAATTCAGGCCAACAGGTGAGAAAGTGGCACTAGCAACGTAGGCTATAGACACAATCTGATAAAATGCACAAGAGGTTTTAGAAATGGCTAAATATCATGTAGAGGGGTGGGTGTGCACTTGTATTTCTAAACAATTGTTAAGAAGGTGCTTGAAAGAGATATGTTATACCATCAAAAATTCAACAAGTACTGTTTATTTTTAAGTATGTGAGAGGCCTTTGGCCTGGAAACTCATTATTGATATCTATAAACATTAACACAACAGAGACAACTTATGACTTTAGCTTTACACTGAGTGGGTGGGAGAATCATTATACTCATTATTTTTTTACCTCACATCTGACCCTTTTCTGATACACAAATAGCTATAATTACTCACCAATATTCCCTTTTTGAGGGTTTTATATTCCATTACTCATCATGTGTGTCTGGGAGATGTGATGGGGCACCAGAGCTTTTTCCTGCACCCCTATTGTCCTTTACCAGACTGTCCCAATGTGCAGTGTTCAGAGTGTTCCTTAGAGAGAGCAGCAAGCCCTTGGAGACTGGCCCAGCAGCAGGGCTTGTGTTGCCATTGGAACAAGCCTCTGTGTATATGTTTTGGTTGGGGAAACTGAATGGTGGCCAACCATTACTTTAAGACCCTAAAGAAAGCACATGTGTGCTCTTAGGATCTTAGTGGGAAGGAGGAAATAAGGAGTATTTCCAATGCTGCTGTCTCCTGGCTCTGTGGACAATATGCAGATTCCTCCGACAGCCTGTGGGTATCCTTTTCAGTGAGATTTTTATTTCATATAAAATGCCTAATTTTATTTCAGCAGAACTAGCCTAGACTGATAGAAGGACTATGGCAGAAGTGAGGTTTGCATGATTATGGCACTTTGTTTTTACTATGTTAAATATCATGTTTTTTTTTCTGGGAACTAAAACAGTGACTTCATTCCTGGGTAGTTACTATGAATCAGAAGCTTGAGGATCTCAGCCAACTTGGGGAGTCTGGCCCCACAGAGCCAACAGGCAGCAGTTTCACACCAGTGTACAGGTTCCCTCTGTTTCAGTGAGTCCCTTTTTCACTAGTATCTAAAATGGTTTTCTTCATTTTGAGAGCCCTAGAAATTGAGCGATATGTGAGGACATAGTCAACTGGAGCCCTACTGAAGGGCATCTCATGTGTTTAAACAGTTCATACCTGGTATGTCTGTGGTAGGCTTTGTTCTTGGAACTAAAGATCAGGTGATGAAGAAGACTAGGTACCTGAGATCAAGAGGTGGTAGACAGAAGCACACAGGCATTTTCAATTTTACAATTATATTTTTAAAAATCTTTATAGTAGGAGTGACAACATGGCATGAAGGCAGCACAGAGAAGGGACAGCCCATCCTGTCCCAGGAAGTCAGAGGTAGGAGGTGTCATGGGGTAGCATAGGTTGGCAAATAAATGATATGAGGTGAGGAAGCTGGGCTGATGAGGAAGTCTCTGTTATATGTAAAGGTCCAGAGTCTAGAGAATATGGCCGGCTTGTAGAATTACAAGGAGTTCATTCTGGTTTTAAGTCTGGAGCACTAGACAGCTGAAAAGAATTACTAAAATGTTGAGCTGACTCTAAGGAAAAAAATTCCTTCTGTATTACTTTGGAATTAATTTCCTTCTATATTAATTTGGAATTTGGAGACCATTGAAGTCAACATCTCAGGAGATTTCTACCTGAACATATACTGGGTAATAGATGTTAAAGGCCATATGGAAAGGCCATAATGAAAAACAAAAAAATCAAGATTTCTTGTGCTCTCTAGTTCTTTGTTCTCAAGAGCAGACTTTTCTAGTTGAGCTGACTTTTGCTATTTCTAATACTATTAAACTCTTTGATCCCATCTTGGGATTTTCTCAGGCATGTCTTATTTCATTTTTAATTTTACTATTTGTGTTCATATTTGTTTGAATGTAACAAATCCATATGAGTGTTCAAGGCATGGAAGAATATACAGTATAAAGTTAGTTATTCTCTCATCTCTCAATTCAACTATACAAATCCCTTCCTATTGTGGTATTACAGTAGTTTATTTTGTATTTTCCACAGGAAGGTTATAATACATGTACATGTTTATTATTTTGTAAGTTAAATGATAGTAAGTATTCACACTTCCTACATTTTTTTCACTTATGATACAACTGGGAGGTATTTTCCTACACATACTACTCTCTCTTTTCTTCTTTAAATGATCATAGAATATTAATCTGAAAGCATGTCCTGAGATTTAACTTATCAGTGCCTGACAGAGGGACTTCCAGATACTTCCAGTCTTTTGTAATTATCATTATCTTGAAATAAGTAAACCACTATAGATATCATTTTCAATTGGGTGAAGAGATATATAAGAGAAATTCCTATATGGGGAATTGCTAGATCAGAGATATCTGCATTTTAATTTTCAATGTATATTATTAAAACTGTTATTTGAAACCCAGTAAAAAGCCAAAACTATGTGCTTCACAGTTTTATTTTGCACACTTTATTAGTAAATTAAAAATTTTCTCCTGTTTCTTTCTACTT
>PVHX01020681.1:0-31411 GCA_004024805.1 Geosciurus inauris
GCAGAATTCAAGTCTGTCCTTGCTGAAACTGATGGACGTTGGTGGAGTTGGGCACTCCCACAGAGCTCCTCAGAGGGCAGCTTTCCCTCTCCAACTCAGCCAGCTCTCCCCTGGCACTGCTGCAGCCCCGTTCCCTCCTTAATGCTCTCGTGATTCTAAAAGACAGTATTCCTCGGTTTCATCTAGTCCCTGGCTCTCTGTAGTAGATTGCAGTGTCTCTTCCTGGATTTATTCCCTGTTTGGTGGTGCAGCTGCACACCCCTCGGGAAGCACCCACTAAGCGCTGTGTTCTTCCCTGTTGCCTGTTTCCTTTTGCAATTTAATTTCAGCCTTGCTTTTGAAAAGTAAACCATTGCCTTCTCTACCTCATGGGTCGGCATATTTTGGTAAAGGGAATACAGCCAAATATATTTCTCAGCACTTTGACACTTTACAAATGATTCACAGGATACATTTGGCCTTTTGGAACCCTTGATGGTCACAGTAAAACAACTCTAACACCATTCCATTTCTGGTTTCCCTAATATGCTGTAACCTGTTTTATCACACCGAGTATCTTATTTTTGCTACAATCATTCTTTCAATAGAATCTTTTCAATATCTCATACTGCAAAATAGCTGGTTAATTTATAATCAACTGTACAAATTTGCTTTTATTAAATATGCTAATTTGGTGAGAGATGAACAGCAGCGTCAGGTATGCAGAGGTTATGTCCTTGTGGCAATGTGCACATCGGGCAGTAGGTTGTCAGTTAATGTGCCTCCTTGTGCTTCATCTTGGATTGAACGTCTCCATGTCCACAGGAAGATAAAAGTTTAACTTTTGTATCTGGTGGGCATATATGAGGCTCTGGTCTGAGGTGTTTCAGTTTCCAATAGGTACTGGACTAATTTTTATCTCATAGATTTCACAACTGTCAACTAGGATCTCTTCACACACTGTGATTAGGAAAACTTGATGGCACTCCTTAACGATGTTACCTTTGCCAGAATGTCTCTGAGAGTTGTCTAAAGCATTTTAATGTCGTTTCAGAACTTGTCTGGTGATGCAAGTCAAAGAGGAAAAGAGAAGATAAAAGAACATGCAGAAGGTAAGTAATATATATGATAACAATTTATGATGCAGGATCAATATTTAAAAACCGAGTCCTAGTATATTCTAAGAGTTTAAGAAACGTACGTATTAAAAATGTATTCGGGGGAAAGGATCAACTGTGAATAATTGTTATAGCATTAGTTGTAAAAAACAGATTCAAGGAGGGTTTTGCTATGGAATGTAATTTATAAGTTGTCATTCAAGAGTTGCTCAGAACAATAATGCTTCTATGGTACTTTGTAGAGCTCTGTGCTGTTACATTCTGACATCAGCTTTGATTTTGTCCAGCCAGGGTCCTGCTTTTGTTCTTTAGTTAGCAGTCACATTTTTCTCTATTCATGTCTATATAAAAGGCCCAGGGATGAAACTCAGTGGGACAGCCCTTGCCAGGCATGCACAAGCCTTGGGTTCCATGCCAAGACTACTGCCAGCTTTACACCCCAGCAGCATGTATTACAAAGGGAACATTCAGCTAACAATTAGGCTTAATTTAAATGAAAATACTAAGAAATGATTCTTAGAGGGTTATCTTCATACTCTGATAGACTACCCTCTCTATTACTCTTCTAAGTAGTCCATGTAAATCTATGCATTTGTCAGCAGAACCACAACTGGATGTGACACCAAAGCTCAAGGGAAAAACCCTTCATGGTACAAAAAAGAAGAAGGCAAAGGTATGTAAACATGGATCTTTAGGTTCCTGATTTCCTGCAGTGTTCCCTGCTTTCATAATGAACTTAGCTTTCTGAATAGCCATAGCATAGTCTATGCTAAACCTTGATCATTATTTAATGCCCTAGCATAAATTATCACTTAATACTTAAGTCAAAATACATTCAAACTGGTTATCCAACTACAATGGCTTTCAGAATCCCTGGTACATTCTACTTCAATTTCATTCTTGGGTTTTGGGCCTCAACTTTTGTTCTGCTGATATCCTGGTCTCCCTTTGGATAAACTCTGCATATTATCAATGAGTTAAGAAGAAATACATGATGTTAAATGAACTGGTTGAAATTTTGAACCAATGTAACCACCATGGCCCCTGAGTACATTCAATAGATAGATTGGTCATTCTCGGTGGCTCACAATTTTGATTCATATTACCAATCACTAATGCCAAGGTCAAATATCTGATTGTACCTTGAGCTCAGTGTCTTTGTAAAGGTAGGACAGTGGCTCCTTGAAGGAACACATCTGCCCTTTCGAAAATCACATTCCAGGATGGGACATTTTCTGGTAGGCTAGTTACTGTAATAAACACTTCCAAGGTCATTTATTTTCTTCTCAGGTAGGACATCAATGTAATTTTACAAACATTATTCATCAAACCCCTCCAGGATTTGTAGGAATATGAAACTATGGATGCAATTATTGGGAACTTGGTTATTTTGCAGTTCTTAATGGCTCTTTTCCTTGTGTTCTCTATTGCTATGTTGAGGTTTGTGCATGCACTTTGAATGGTTTCTCTTCCAGTGGGAATGTGGGTCCTATTGCAGAGCTGCTTTTCCTTTGGGCCATGCCCTGGTCAGGCTTGTTCATATGTCAGTGTCAAAACCCCAAATGAGCATGATGAAAGAGGTAGGTTTACTCAGCAGCATCTATTCAAGAGGAGAGAATAAGGCTGGGGCTCTCTCTCAGTGCTGGAGTGTTGACCTAGCATGAGGGAGGCACCAGGGTCAATTCTCATCACCACATTAAAAGATATAGAGCAAATGAAGGTATTGTGTTCTTCTGCAACAAAAAATATGGTCTTTAAATAGAGAAGAGAATAACCACCAGCAACAGCCACAACATAGATGCAAAGCATCCTTCAACACACAAGTACCTGCTTATTTGCTAGTTACACCAAGCCTTCACTCATAGAAGAGATAAAAATGAAAAATGTTAAAGGAACTTACTGGAGAAATTGGTAGGTTTTATACATAAATTAAGAAGATACAGAAGAAAATAAATGAATGAAAAAGTTGGTAGTAGAGAAAGGAGGAAAATAAGTGAGAAAGGCATGTAGAGAGCGTGTAGGAAAGCCTAATTAATATGAGACCTTGCCCTGCACAGTGAGTGTACAGGGAAGCACCCTCAGTTCACTTACGCTCCCTGTAATTGCCAGGCAGAATACTGGTCCTTCCTTGCTGAAAACCTCTTCTTTGACTTGAGTGGCATCTGCTTATTTTGAAATGTCTGGGATTCTGTCATTGGAGACTCTGGAGGGCAGCTGTCCCTCTTCACCCTAGCCAGTTGTTCCTGGGCACTGCTGTCATCTGTTTCATTGACAAATTCTTCTATATTTCCAAAATTCAGTATTTTGGGGTTTCCTCTCCTGCTTAGCTCTCTGCACATTTTCACAGCAGTGATTCCCTACAGTCACCTCAACATGAAGCCACACACCATTGGATCTGTGTCAAGTCCAGGGAGCATCTGAGAAGCACAGTGTGCTTCTTCGCTTCCATTGTACTCCTTTGGTGTACTTTTCTCTAGCTATTTCCTAACTGGAATGTGCTGCAAACATTACCTCATAAGTGTACGCAGTTAGGTAAACATAAAATCAAGACCCGTTTCCCTCCTATTTTGCCATTATGTGAAATCAGTATCCCTTTCTGTCAAAACTTCCACCAAACATATGTAGATTTCAAAAGTCTCTGTTTACAGTGAACAGTGTGTACAGCTTCTGAAAATTTGTTTTTTTCTGTTATGTTTGATAACATGTATTAAAATGCAACTTTTGAGAAAAAAAAAAAGTCTCTGTTTAGCTCAGCGAGGCCAAGGTGTACAGGCTCCATTTCTTCTGAGCATCCCATAATACAAATTGCCTTAGAAAGCCATGTCTAATTGTAACACAAAATAGTCTGCCAGAAGAATATTTCAAATGCTTAATGCTGTCTACTATCAGGTGCATTCACAAGAACTGCTTCAAGTATATTTAAGTTGCATTCTCTCCTTTTGGGTAGAAAACGTTGAGTACAGGTGGGTTAGGGGTACAGTTGGCATACCATTGTGCAGTTATGCACATCAGAGAGTGTGTTTTCAGTGAATCGGTTTCTTCTGTCCTTGCATTTTATTTTTCAATCAGTGGCCATGTAAACATGAAAGTGTGGCTTCATGGGAGAGGATATATTATGTACACTTTTCAAATGTTCAGATTTTGAAGACATGCTTCTCAGGTTTTTTCTTCTTATTGATGTGAAAACTGCATGTTGGATGTCTGATTTTAAATCATGGTTAAGAATTGATCATTAACTCAATATTGATATTAATTTTTCCAGACAATCTCTGAGATTTGTTCACAAAAGAGCTTTGGTGATTCTGCTGAGGATGCATTTGAAAAGGAGACACATACTCTGGAAGGTAAGGGCTACACAATAGGAAAAAGTTCCTGGACAGAATATTAATTTAAATCCTAAGCAATAGTATATTTGAGTAAGTAAAGAAATGAATCTACTAAGTAGTTCTTACCCAAAGAGAAATGTAACAAGGAGGACATCTTCTCCATCTTCAGTGTCAGGTAGAATTCAGAGTGTCATCTGATGATGCAAGTTATTAATTCCATTGGAAAACCTGATTGGAGTAATGTGGGGAAAAACTGAAGAGGGGAGTCGGAGGTAGAATGAAGAAATGAGCAAGGCAGGGAATAAATGAAGAGAAATGACACAGGTTTGCACTATGAAAGAGGGATATGCAGGTCACGTGTTAGAAAGAGAAAATGACACTCATTAGAAATGCAAGAAGAGCCCCTCCAGAGTTCCTGCTTACCAGCAAGAGCACAAGAAAGGGGCAAAACAGCCCTCAGGGATCTCCACAGGAGCCCAGCCAAGGCTACTCCCACTAGACCTACATCCACTACATCCGCCATCAATTTTAGTGGCAGTAGTGTCCATCTGGGGACACTGGAGTAACAGAAGTAGCTCCAAGGTGAGACACAGGTAATTTGGAGTGTCAATACAAGATTATAGACTAGAAGTCACAATACCTCAGATCGATATTTCAAGAAAGGAAGAAGCACAATCAACATGAAAATACAAGGGAAGAAAATGCCCCAAATAAACCTCAAAACCACTGTAACAGTATCCATTCACAACAAAGTTGATGAAATGTCAGAGAAAGAATTTAGAATATACATAATTAAAATGATCAGCGAATTAAAGAATGACATAAGTGAGAAATTACAGGCAAAAATTGATCAATCTAACAAAGACATAGGAGAGCAAATAAAGGCAAACATGGATCATTCTAACAAAGAGATGAGAGAGCAATTACAAGTAGCAAAAGATTACTTTAAGAAAGAGCTAGAGATCATGAAAAAAACACTATCAGAAATTCTTTAAATGAAGGAAACAGTAAACCAAATAAAAAAACACAATAGAAAGAGCAGACCAGATCACCTGCAAGACAGAACCTCAGATAATGAAGACAAGATATACAATCTTGAAAATAAACTTGAACATACAGTGAAGATGTTAAAAAATCATGAACAGAACATATAAGAAATAAGGGACAGCATTGGCTTTTTACATAAAAATATCATTCATATGCAGTACTGCAGTTTTAAAGTAGGAGAACCTATTGTTATGAAATAATTCTGCCACACCAGTTTACTCTTGTCCTTGGGATGAACATGTTGTGATTTTTTAACCTTACCTTCCATTATTTCTCAAAACTGGGCCCTCTATCTTCTCCTACGATGAGATCAAGAAAGCTTAAGTTAGCTAAAGCAGAGGATACAAGAAACGAAGGCACTCCAGTGTCTTGCATGGGTATGGAAGATCAGTAATATTTGTCATGAGCTCTTTTGTTAAAATTGTATATCTAAGCTGATCCATTCAGAGAACTTAAATGAATGATATTTTTCACTGGACTCCACAGTTTGTACTTACTAACTTCTAGGACAACTGGAGGAACTGGACACATATTAGTAGTGCAGTGGATTGGAGAATCCTGATGTGTCACAATTAAGATATCTGCCATTGCATTCTTCATCGATGTGCATGTTTCCATTGATATCTATCCACTTTCCTCTTTCCTTTCTGGCTATTGGAAGCAAAAACTTTCTCACTGTTTGAAACTTCATTGCTTGTTTTCCTTCAGCCTCACTTTCTGCCCCTCTTTGGTGTGGGACAATAAAGCCTTGCAGTTTTACTAAACAAAACAAGGAAATGAGCACAGAGACAAAAACAAAGCCAAATGCTCAAGAAATCATCACCAAAGCTAAGCATGAGTATTCAGCTGTTCTTATATGATAGGAAGCCATGTTTAGTTTGGTCACATTTATGTTGAATTGACTCTCTTTTTCTTTTCAGACTCTCAGACATCTCCTACCTTGAAGGTAATGGCAATTCTCCTCTTCTTACCTACACATTTCAGAAAATATACAGCATTTATTTAACATCATGTTCTCAAACCCCTCCAGACTATCACTGGAATGAGACGTTCTCCTGCAACAAACACAGTAGGGATGAAGGATGTCAAGACCCTCACATCAGGTACGTTTTACAGTACAATTTCTCGGGAAAGACATATATGTAAGCACTTGAAATGGTAGCTATCTATGAAATCACTTGAAAGGTGCCCATTTCTAATTCTTTAATATGCCTGATTTGAAGGGAAGCCTTGATACAAAAAGGCCAGTGTCAATGGTGGTACTCATGTTTGTCAAAAATTGTGTTTGAGCATAAGAAAAATTTTTTAAAGGCAACTATCATCTCAGATATTTGTAAACCTCAAGATCCACCCCTGGAATCCTTACATGTTTTAGGGATTTATAAATAAGAATGAGAAAGCTCTAAGGTTTTCCAAAGTTTAAAGATGTTCATTGGACAGCCAGGCTCCTGAGAGACTGAGGTCAATACTTTAACTTGAACCCAGGATTTGATGGTGAGCCTGTAAAATATAGGAAGAGGCCATCAAAAAAAAAAAAAAAAGGCAGATTTCATTCTACCATGACACCCAGTGTATTGTTTGAATACTCAAACTGTTATTTTATGCATCAATTTACTCAGTCAGTGTCCTTCACCTTCCATAGGCTTCATTCTGAATTGAGATATCATATAAATATATATTTCCTTCTTTTTTCTTCTTTCCTATAGGAAACTTATTGTATTTTTAACAGATAAGCATTAATTTTCTCCCATAGTCACTAAGACTGCCAAACCAAGTTCATCATCTGTGTTTGGTCATATTTTTTCTTTGTGTTTTAAAATCAACTTTAGTGGAGGGAATTGAACCCAGGACTTTGAGATGCTAAGTACTCACTCTACCACTGAGCCTCAAGTCCAGCTCTCCTGCTTCATTAATGAGCTTGGTAAATCCAAGATTCAGAACATTCCACACCAAATACATAAAAGAGTTTCCTCAACATAGGCAGATGGGAAGCAGAGAGACTCTATGGTCAACCAAAAAAACCCCTGAGACAGTTCATGCAACTCATTTCCCATCTCGTTGGATACCTTTCATGTAGTTGTGAGATAATATACTGTTCCAGGGACACAGGTTTCTACTTCAACTCATTTACAATTTTGTTTTTTATTGACACTGAAAACTCTCTATCCTCTATGCATCTGGAAAGCTTCTCTCAGTCCTGGTCAGCATGGACTTTATTATATGTGGTTGCTTTCTAATTATTCACTACCACTTATGCATATTACATATGCCTGATTTGAAGGGATATTACAATTCATTTACAATTTCATTCACTACCACTTATGCATATGGCCCTCACATTAAATCTGCCCAGGGGATTTGCAGTGATCTGGCTACACTGCAAATATGAGCACGGACCACAGTGAACTACATAAAAAATTGTTCCAAGGTTAACTAGAAAACATTCACGATGTAAATTCTCCCTAACTCTGTCTTCTTATCCCTTCCCCTGTCTCTTCAGTCACCTTTCATGAATCCCAATTTTGTTTTTTTAACAAATACATCTGTCATTGAATTATCTTTGTCTTTTGCTACTACCTTTCCTGCTATCATCATCTCATCTGTAATCCCTGCTAGGTGTGGGGCTGAGACAGGAGGATGGCAGGTTTGAAGCCAACGTCAGCATTTGAGAGAGATGGTGTCTCAAAATACTGTAAAAGACCTAGACATGAAACTCAGTGGCAGAATGATTGCCCAGCACAAACAATTTTGTTGGTTCAATTCCAGGACCAAAATTGCATGAACACAACAGCTATGTAAATTCTAACATCCATCAGCCCAAACTTATGCTTAATGTAAATGCATGTGTGGGAAAAGGAAAACAAATTATTGTTAGATGTACTTATTTTTACTTTGACACATTATCACTTCTAAAATATTCTAATTGTTTTGTGTGAACTGTACATTTGCCATCAGAACCAGATGTAGACATCATCACAGCAGAGGAAGGGGGCAAAACTCTTGATGGTTCAAAGAAGCAGAAGCCAAAGAAGGTATATCAACATGTAAATTTAAGTTCATGTCTTCCCATCTTTTTCTTCATTTTAATAAATGAGACTATGCTCTGTGAAATTACCTTTCGGAATATTCTCATAATTCATATATTATCAATTAATTCTTCACTCTAAAAAAATTAAAACTGGTTATGAATCTACAGACCATTTCAGAATTCGTGGTACCTTATAGATCAACTCTAATCTTAGGACTTAGGCAAAAAGAAAAAAGAGAAAGAAAAACTTCTGAGGTTTTGTTTCCATTTGGCTAACCTGCTTCCATGATCAATGAGTTACGATCAAACATAAGACTTATTAATAGCTGGGTGGAATTATGAACCTTATGAACACATCTAAAAGCAATGGCTACTGAATGGATGTGTGTTAAAGGTTGGTCACTTCTGGTGGCTCCAATTTTAGTTTCCTATTACCAGCACCTTAATGTCAAGGTCATGCATTTCATTGTGCCTTTACTTCAGTGTCTATTACCTAGTAGGAAACACTGCAGTAACACAGCCTCCTTAGCATTAGTCCAGAGAGCCAAATAAAAGGGAGAAACTAGAAAAGGAAGGAGTCAAAATACCACTGTTTGCAGAAGATAGGATCCTTGACCCCAGAGATCCAGGAAACTCCACCACTAGGCAGCAAGAGCTCATAAACAAACTGAGCAAAGCAGCAGGTTAGAAAATGATCATTAAGACAATCAGTGCTTTCCTATACACCAACAGTGAATCCTCGGAGAATGAACTCAGGAAAACAATTTCCTTCACCGTATATTCTCACTTTTACTGTAAGACTCAGCCTCATGCTTTTTTGGGGTGTCTCCTGGCCTAGGGCATTCATGTCACAGTGAGGTTTGGATAGATGACTTCAAAAGTCTGGTTTATCTGCTCTACCAAGACTACTTCCAAGACAAAAATAAACCTAGTTAAGATGGGTTCTGGCCAGGCTCTCTGAACATACAGGGAAGCATCATCAGTGCACCCATTTTTCTATGTTGCCTGTTTTCTTTCTCAATTAAATTTTAGCCTTGCTTTTGAAAAGTAATTTGTTTCCTTGTCGACCCCATGGGTATGAATATTTCAGTGAAGGGAATCCATTCAAATAAATTTCTCAGCATTTTGATGTTTTACAACTGATTCGCAGGGTATGTTTTGAGTTTTTGAACCCTTGATGATCACAGTAAAGCAACCCCAACACTGTTCTGTTTCTGGTTACCAAAATATACTGTAACCTGTTTTATCATACCAAGTATCTTATTTTTGCTACAATCGTACTTTCAATAGACTCTTTTCAATAACTAATACTATAAAATGGCTGGTGAATTTATAATCAACTGTACAAATTTGCTTTTATTAAATATCCTATTTTGGTGAGAGACAAACAGCAGTGTAAGGTATGCAGAGGTTATGTCCTTATGGAAATGAACACATCAAGTTGTAGCTTGTCAGTGAATATGCCTCCTTGTGCTTCATTCTGGATTGAGCATCTCCATGTCCACAGGCAGATAAAAGTTTAACTGTATCTGGTGGGCATACATGAAGCTCTGGTCTGAATTGTTTCAGCTTCCAGTAGGTACTCTACTAATTTTTATCTCGTAGATTTCACAACTATCAACTTGCAACTCTTCCACAATTGTGATTAGAAAAACTTGATGGCACTCATTAATGATGTTACCTTTACCAGAATGTCTCTAAGAGTTGTATAAAGCATGTTAATGTTGTTTCAGAAATTGTCTGGTGATGCAAGTCAAGGAGGAAAAGAGAAGATAAAAGAACATGTAGAAGGTAGGAAATATGTACAATAAGAATTTATGATGCAGGATCAATATTTATAACCCAAGTCCTAATATATTTTAAGAGTTGAAGAAGCGTATGTATTAAAAATGTATTCAGAGAAAAGGATCAAATGTGAATAATGTTTATAGCATTAGTTTAAAAAACAGATTGAAGGGGGGATATTGTTATAGAATGTAAATTATACGTTGTAATTCAAGAAATGCTCAGAGCAAAGGAAATTTGGGAATAGTGAAGAGGAGAGGAGAAGAAGCAGGCATTAAAAAATTAAGAGAACGAATACGGGAAGTTAAAGATGGGCAAGAAAGCAAGTGTGTTCAGTGCGGGGAGAGGCCTTAAAGGCCAATATTGGATAGAGGAAGTGCGGGAAATATAAGATGTGGGAAGATTTCATTAGTGTCCAGGACCAAACCTTGTGTGAGAGGTAGAATAAGTTTTCATACACTTCCTGTCTTTCTCACACTTCAAAATTATTCGATGGATTCTGAACACATAAAACCAAGGTTTGTTTACCATAAACAGATATAAATCCAAGTTGTCAACTCTGTGTATGTAACTAAACACCTCATAAGATACTGCTACTGTCTAGTTCATTAAGTAGCAGAGAGAAAGAGACACTGGAGAAAGAGAAAAAGGTTGTTTGTGGAGTGATTGCCAAAGTCTTTGTTTGATAAAAAGTCCTCTGGAAGGTTCATGACTCTCCATACTGCTTCACATGGAGGGTATTGAACTAGAATCATCTGGGGCAATATTTTAATTCATACACTAATGTAGAGGAGTTGGAATATAATCAATAGAGATGAGAATGCTCCACCACTTTAATGAGTCATGTGCTGGGGTCCATGTCCACAAGGCATATTCTGGTTCCACAGGTCTTAGAGTCTGTTTCCAATACATTCTAAGGCGATTCCAATGCTCCTGCTCACTAGAGTACATTATGAGCAGCAAGAAAATGGACTTCTCTTTAGAAAACTCTTAGTGAGGAGCCATTGAATCATTGTTCAGGACATAATTTGATCAAGGGCCAGCATGAATCTTGCATTCCATCTGAACTTGTCACTTGACACCTGGAAGGGACAGTAGTGATGAAGAAACAGAAAGCATTTCCTATGTTTGCATTTATTTCAAAGGTGAGATGGTAGGGGTCCTGATTTTGGCAAAGGAAGTGGCATTAGTAGCATTTTGTAACAGCAGCTGCATGTTTCTCCTCTCCCTAAGTACCAGGCATTGGGACTGTGTGTTGCATGGTGTTAGTTATTCCCATGAGGTACATATTATTCTAGGAACATTGATTGTTTTGTGAAAGACAACCGCTTTTCCATTTTGGGTCTGCTGGTGCTCCTTGTTTATCCCGTGGGCTTGTGCCCACTTTCTCATGGTTTGATAGGTAATTTTCGGAGAAGAAAGTCATTTCATGAAAATCCTTGAAAGATAAATACGCTCTATGAAACCTGGCTCCATTTGTAAACAAAAGGCATTAGAAAGTTTAATCAGCGGACACCAACATTGTTAGTTTTAATATGTACTTGAAGGTGGTTCAACCCTAAATGCTTACTGATATCTGATGAATCTGTTACATTTCAGTTTTTGCACATGGTAACGGCATTTCCATATGTACATTCTTCTATATATTTCTTAGATGTGGTTCCTATGTCTGCTCACATGGTATCAAGAAATGATATGGTGGCTGAACCAGAGGATACAAGGCTCTTCAGTGCAGGCAGGTGTCCCAAAGGTATGACAACACAAGTATATTTTTCTGAACTCTCCTTCTAAAACCATATATCTGAACTAATCAGTGCAGAGATCTTCCTTGGATGAGAAATTAATGGTTCCATTCCCTGGACCATTATTATCACTTTGTACTCTTTAACTGGCAGAACAAAGAGAAGGAAGAACATTTAAATGTAATATGCTGGATAAAATTTTTTCTATGGTACTTTAGTGATCTGTGCTGTTATATTCTGACATCAGCGTTGATCTTGTCCTGCTTTTGTAATTTATTTAGCGGTCACATTTTTCTCTATCCATGTCTATATAAAAGGCCTAGGGATGAAACTCAGTGGGACAGTGCTGGAGAGGCATGCACAAGTCTTGGGTGCCATGCCAAGACTACGGCCAGCCTCACACTCCAGGAGCATGAATTACAAAGTGAATATTCAGCTAGAACTTAGGCTTAATTTAAATGTAGATTTTGAAAATACTAATACATGATTCTTAGAGGGTTTTCTTCATACTCTGATAGAGTAGCCTCTCTATAACTCTTCTAAGTATTCTAAGTAAATCTACGCATTTGTCAGCAGAACCACAACTGGATGTGACACCAGAGCTTGAGGTGAAATCTCTTCATGGTAGGAAAAGGAAGAAAAAGGTATGGAAACATGTATGTTTAGGTTCCTGATTTCCACCAGTTTTCCCTGCTTTCATAATGAACTTAACTTTCTGAAGAGCCTTAGCATAGTCTGTGCTAACCCTAGATCATTATTTAATGCCCTAGCATAAGTCATCACTTAATACTTAAGTCAAAAAATATTTGAACTGGTTATCCAACTACAGTGGCTCAGAATCTATGGTAAGTTCTACTGAATTGTATTCGTGGGTTTTGGGCCACCATTTTTTCAGATGATATCCTGTTCTCCCTTTGGATAACTTCTGTATATTTTCAATGAGTTAAGAACAGATATATGATGTTCTTAACATTAAATGAACTGGTTGAAATTTTGAACCAATGTAACCACCATGGCCCCTGAGTACATTCAATAGAAAGACTGACCATTCTCAGTGGCTTACAATTTGGACTCAATACCAATCCCTAATGCCAAGGTCAAATATTTCATTGTGCCTTGAACTCAGTGTCTATGTAAAGGTAGGACAGAGGCTCCTTGAAGGAACACATCTGCCCTAGAAAAACACCTTCCAGGATGAGACATTTGCTGTTAGGGTAGTTAGTGTTAGAGTCACTTTCCAGGACATTTCCTTCTCAGGTAGGAAATCAATGTAATTTTACAAACATTATTTATCAAACCCCTTCAAGAGATTTAAGGAATATGAAAATAGAGATGTAATCATTAGGGGACTTTTATATTTTGCAGGTGTTCAGTCTCTGATTTGTTTTCATTTTTTCCTTGTGGTCTCTATTGCTGTGCTGAGGTTTGTGCATGCATTTGGAAGGGTTTCCCTTCCAGTGTGATTGTGGGTACCATTGCAGAGCTGCTTTCACCTTGGGGCATGCCCTGGGCAGTGTTTATATGTCAGTATCAAATCCCCACATGATCATGATGAAAGTGATATGTTTACTCATCCGCATCTACTCAAGAGGAGAGGATAAGGCTGGGGCTGTAGCTCAGTGGTCGAGTGTTGGCCTAGCATGTGGGAGGCACCAGGTTCAATTCTCAACACCACATAAAAAGAAATAATAAAATGCAGGTATAGTGTTCTTCTTCAACTAACAATATGTTTCTTAAAATTGAAGAGAGAATAATCACCATCAACAACCCAAATATAGATGCAAACCATACTTCAACATAGAAATACCTGCTTATTTGCAAGTATCACTATGCCTACACTCACAGAAGAGGACAAAATTAAAAATGTTAAAGGACTTACTGTAGAAATTGCAGGTGTTATATTTACATTTACAAGATACAGAAGAAAATAAAGAAAAGACACATTGGTAGTAGAGAAAGGAGAGAAATAAATGAGAAAGAGAAGGAAAAGAGAGTATAGAAATGCCAAATTAATATCAGCATACTGGATGTACAGGGAAGCATCCTCAGTGCAACCAGGCTCCCTTTACTTGCCAGGGAATCATGGTCCCTCCTTGCTGAAAACCTCTTGTTTTCCTTGAGTGCCATCAGCTTTTGTTGAAATGTGTGTGATTCTGTCATTGGGGTCCCTGGAGGGCAGTTTCCCTCTTACACCTAGACATTTGTTCCCTGGCACTGCTGCTATCTATTTTTTTGGAAAATTCTTTATAGTTAAAAAAAACAGTATTTGGGGGTTTCCTCTGATGCTTGACTCTCTGCACTATTTGCACAGCAGTGTTTCCCTATAGTCACCTCAACATGCAGCCACACACCATTGGATCTGTATCAAGACCAGGGAGCAGCTGAGAAGCATGGTGTGATTCTACCCTGCCATTATGCTCCCTTGGTGTACTTTTCTCTAGCTGTTTCCTAGCTGGAAAGGGCTGCATATTCTAGGCAAATGTAAAATCAAGACATGTTTTTCCTTCTACTTTGGCATTATGTGAAATCATTGTCTCTCTCTGTCAAATCTTCCTTCAAAGATAGATAGATTTCAAAAGTCTCTGTTTAGCTTAGTGAGGCCAAGGTGTGCATGCTCTGTTTCTACTGAGCATACCATAATTCAAATTGCCTTACCAACTGCCATCTAATTGTAACACAAAATAGTCTGCCAGAAGAATGTTTCAAATGCTTAATGCTGTCTACTATCAGGTGCATTCACAAGAACTACTTCAAGTACATTTTAAGTTGCATTCTCTCCTTTTTCATAGAGAACTTTCAGTACAGATGGGTTAGGTGTAATGTTGGCATACCATTGTGCAGTTATGCACATCAGAGAGTGTGATTTTAGAGAATGGGTTTCTTCTGTCCTTACATTTTATTTTGGAATCATTGGCCATGTGAATATGAAAGTGCAGCTTCATGGAAGGCCATATATGATGTACTCTTCCCAAATGTTCAAATATGGAGACATGCTTGTCAGGTTTTTTCTTTTTATGGATGTAAAAACTGCATGTTGGATATATGCTTTTAAATCATGATTAATTATCGATCATCAACTCAATATTGATCTTAATTTTTACAGACAATCCCTGAGATTTGTTTCCATAAGAGCTCTGGTGATTTTGCTGAGGATGCATTTGAGAAGGAAACACATACTCTGGAAGGTAAGAGCTACACAGTAGGAAAAAGTTCATTGGACAGAATATTAGTTTCAGTCCTAAACAGTAGTATATTTGAATAATTAAAGAAATGCATCTATTAAGTAGTACTTTCCCAAAAGGAAATGTACCGAGAGGGACATCTTCTACAGCTACAGTGTCAGGTACAATTCAGAGTGTCATCTGATGAAGCAAGTTAGTTCCAATTCCATTGGAAAACCTGATTAGAGCAATGGGGGGGAAAACTGAAGCAGGCACTCAAGGGGGAATGAAGAAAAATGAGCAAGGCAGGGAATAAATGAAGAGAAAAACAGAGCTGTGCTCCATGAAGGAGAGATACACAGGTCACACATTTGAGAGAATGTAGCTCATTAGTAATGCGAGAAGTATTTCTGAGCTTCTGCATCCAAAACCAGAGAGGGATGTAGTGCCAAGTTTTTCACTCTTCTGGTCATTCCCCTGGTGAAAAATGCATTCAGGGACAAAGGACATGGTCATGCAGAGCTACCTTGACTCACACTAAATAAACATAAGCATATTTGTTTCACAGCCACATACATAATTGAGCATCATATGAAATGCTGCTATATTCTAGGATTGTAGATATTCCACAGAATGTGAAATGGACACATAGGAAACATAGGGTTGATTCTGACTGATCACCAAAACACAGCCTGATAAAATATCCACAGGAGAGATTCAGTCTTTATACAGCTTCAATTTGAGGGTTCGTGGTTGAGAGGAGAAAGTGGCTGGATCTGAAATAGGCCATTTAAGGGAGAGGAATTAGAGTTGGACTCCCAGACACCATATCTCTCCACTTCTGTGAGTCATCTGTTTGGGACCAAGTTCAAAATACACAATTCAGCAGTCTTTACTTCTGCCTTTGTAGTACATTCTCAGGTGACTCCCACACTCCTGACCCTCCAACCACCATCCCTGTGTGGTAAGGCATTGGACTTCTATTTTTTTTTTCTTTTTTTTTTTTTTTTTTAGTTGTAGGCAGACACAATACTTTATTTTTATTGATTTATTATTTTTACGTGGTGCTGAGGACCGAACCCAGTGCCTCACCCGTGCTAGGCGAGCGCTCTAACACAGAGCCACAATCCCAGTCCCCGACATTGGACTTCTTAAAGAAGCCTCAGAGAAGAGCCTCTGGAAGATAGATGAGCCCAAATCCAGATCAATGGAAGGCAAAGATTTTGCTTTCATTTCTGATCATGATTCTTGCCAAGAGGGAAGGATAAACAAGTTGAGGACAGAAAACATATTGTGAGATAGTGTTTCCAATTTGGGAAGACTGAGTGGGAAAAATCCATACAAAGACTGCCAAATGGAAAGATGGAGAAGACCAGAGTGGTAGAGGTTCTTTTGAAAATCAGAAGCATGGGGGAAAGGAGAAGGCAAGAAAGAAGTTAGCTAGGTAAACTTGCAGATCATGATGAGGAAGCAGAGAAGGCATCTCCTCTGGCTTCACTGTATCTGCCTTCCAATCCAAAGGGAGACTACTATATGTCCAGAGATTTTTAGAAGTAGACAAATATGGTAGAATAGGGGCTACACTTGAGAGAAATGCTTTCTCTGTAGCATAACTATCAGGCATCAGGTCTGTAGGTCGCAGTGATGTTAATTGTTCAGATGAGATCAATATTATTATAGAAGCATTGGATTTTTACATAAACACAGCTAGTGTTCTCTTTTCTGGGGGAGCGGGCACATACTGTGGTTGAATCCAGAGCTTTTGGCATGCTACAAAATGCTGTATTCCTGAGTGACATCCTCATCCCTTCAGGGCTCATCTTGTAAGAGAGTCATTTCATGGGAATCCTTGAAAGACCAACAAGATATGGTAAAGCAGACTTATTTTGAACAGAGGACTTTTGGTTCATTCTTTCAATATCAAAATAGTTGTTTTTCATACGCATTACCACTGTTGTAAAGTAGAAGAACCTATTGTTATGAAATAATTGTGCCTCACCAGTTTACTCTTGTCCTTGGGATGACCATGTTGTGATTTTTTAACCTTACCTCCCATTATTTCTCAGAACTGGGCCCTCTATCTTCTCCTACAATGGGATCAAGAAAGCTTAAGTTAGCTAAAGCAGAGGATGCAAGAAACGAAGGCACCTCAGTGTCCCGCATTGGTATGGAAGATCAGGAATATTTGTCATGATCTCTTTTGTTAAAATTGTATATCTAAGCTGATCCATTCAGAGAACTTTCTCTGTTGAGAAATGAATGATACCTTTCACCGGCCCCTGCACAATTTGTAGTTATTAACTTCTAGGACAACTGGAGGAACTGGACGCATATTGGTAGTGCAGTGGATTAGAGAATGCTGATATATCACGATTATGATATCTGCCATTGCATTCTTCATCGATGTGCATATTTTCATTGACATCTATTCTGTTTCCTCTTTCCTCTCTGGCTATTGGAAACAGAAACCCTCTCACTGTTTGAAACTTCACTGCTTGTTTTCATTCAGCCTCACTTTCTGCCCCTCTTTGGTGTGGTACCTGTAAGCCTTGTGGTTTTACTAACCAAAACCAAAACAAAGCCAAATGCTCAAGAAATCATCACCAAAGCTAAGCATGAGTATTCAGCTGTTCTTATATGATAGGAAGCCATGGTTGGTTTGGTCGCATTTATGTTGACTTGACTTTTGTTTTCTTTTCAGGCTCTCAGACATCTCCTTCCTTGAAGGTAATGGCAATTCTCCTCTTCTTACCTACACATTTCAGAAAATATACAACATTTATTTAACATCATGTACCCAAACCCCTCCAGACTAGCACTGGAATGAGACATTCCCCTGCAACAAAAACAGTAGAGATGAAGGATGTCAAGACCCTCACATCAGGTACGTTTTACAGTACAATTTCGCGGGAAAGACGTATATGTAAGCACTTGAAAAGGTAGCTATCCATGAAATCACTTGAAAGGTGCCCATTTCTAATTCTTTAATATGCCTGATTTGAAGGGAAGCCTTGATACAAAAAGGCCAGTGTCAATGGTGGTACTCATGTTTGTCAAAAATTGTGTTTGAGCATAAGAAAATTTTTTTTAAGGCAACTATCATCTCAGATATTTGTAAAACTCAAGATCCACCCCTGGAATCCTTACATGTTTTAGGGATTTATGAACAAGAATGAGAAAGCTCTAAGGTTTTCCAAAGTTTAAAGATGTTCATTGGACAGCCAGGTAGTAGTGCCAGGCTCCTGAGAGACTGAGGTCAATATTTCAGCTTGAACCCTGCATTTGAAGGTGAGCCTGTAAAATATATGAAGAGGCTATCAAAAAGAAAGTCAGATTCCATTCTACAATGACACCCAGTGTATTGTTTGATTACTCAAAACTCTTTGGTATTTTATGCATCAATTTACTCAGTGCCCTTCACCTTCCCTAGGCTTCATTCTGAACTGAGATATCATATAAATATATATTTCCTTCTTTTTTCTTCTTCTTTCCTATAGGAAACTTATTGTATTTTTAACTGATAAGCATTAATTTGCTCCTGTAGTCACTAAGGCTGCCAATCCAAGTTCATCATCCATGACCTTGATTTGTTTGATCATATTCCTTTCTTATGTTTTAAAATCATCTTCAGTGGGGGGAATTGAACCCAGGACTTTGAGATGCTGAGCACTTGCTCTACCACTGAGCCTCAAGTCCAGCTCTCCTGCTTCATTAATGAGCTTGGTAAATCCAAGATTTCAGGACACTCCACACCAAACACATGAAAGAGTTTCCTCAACATAGGCAGATGGAAAGCAGAGAGACTCTATGGTCAACACACACACAAGAAAAACCCTGAAACAGTTCATGCAACTTATTTCCCATCTCATTGGATACCTTTCATGTAGTTGTGAGATAATATGCTGTTCCCGGGACACAGGTTTGTACTTCAATTCATTTACAAGTTCATTTTTTATTAACACTGAAAACTCTGTGTCCTCTATACATCTGGAAAGCTTTCCTCAGTCCAGGTTTGTATGGAGTTTATTTTATTGGTTGCCTTCTAATTATTCACCACCTTTTGTGCATATGGCCCTCACATTCAATTTGCCAGGAGGTTTTCAGTGATCTGGCTACACTGCAAATATGAGCACAGACCACTGTAAACCACATGGTGATTAAAGTGTTCTAAGTTTAACTAGAAAACGTTCACGATGTAAATTCTCCCTAAGTCTGTCTACTTACCCCTTCCCCTGTCTCTTCAGTCACCTCTCATGACTCTTCATCTATTCACATTTTGTTGTAACCAATACAGATGCCATTCAATTGTCTTTCTCTCTTGCAACTACCTTTCCCGCTATCACCATCTCATCTGTAATCCCTGCGAGGTGTGGGGCTGAGGCAGGAGGATTGCAGATTGGAAGTCAGCATAGGCATTTGAGAGAGATGGTGTCTCAAAATACTGTAAAAGACCTAGACATGAAACTCAGTGGCAGAATGCTTGGCCAGCACATACCATTTTGTTGGTTCAATTCCAGGACCAAATCCACGTGTACACAACAGCTATGTAAATTCTAACATCCATATTCAGCCCAAACTTAAGGTTAATGTAAATGCATGTGTGGAAAAAGGAAAAAAAATATTGTTAAATGTATTTATTTTTACTTTGACACATTATCATTTCTAAAATATTCTAATTGTTTTGTGTGAACTGTACATTTGCCATCAGAACCACATTTAGACATCATCACAGCAGAGGAAGAGGGCAAAACTCTTGATGGTTCCAAGAAGCAGAAGCCAAAGAAGGTATGTCAACGTGTAAATTTAAGTTTGTGTCCTTCCATCATTTTCCATGTTTTAATAAATGAGACTAGGCTCTGTGAAATTTCCTTTCAGAATATTCTCATAATGCATACCTTATCATTTAAGTCTTAACTCTGAAATAATTTGAACCAGCTGTGAATCTACAAACCATTTCAGAATTCATGATACCTTATAGATCAACTCTATCCTTATGACTTAGGAAAAAAACAAAAAAACAAAAACAATAACAAAACACACACAAAAACAAAGAAACAACAACAAAAGAAACTTTCGTGTACTTTGCTTCCATTTTTGTAACTTGCTTTGATAATTAATGACTTATGATCAAATATAACACTTATTAATAGCTGGGTGAATTATGAACACATCTAAGAGCAATGAGTATTGAATGAATGCATTTTAGAGGTTGGTTGCTTCTGATGGCTCCAATTTTAGTCTCCTATTACCAGCACCTTAATGTCAAGTTCATGGATTTCATTGTGCTTTTACTTCAAAGTTTATTACCTAGTAGGAAACTGACTCATTGCAGCAACACAGCCTCCTTAGCATTAGGCCAGAGAGCCAAATAAAAGGGAGAAACTAGGAAAGGAAGCAGGCAAAATACCACTGTTTGCAGAAGATAGGATCCTTGACCCTGGAGATCCAGGAAACTCCACCATTAGGCAGCAAGAGCTTATAAACAAACTGAGCAAAACAGCAAGTTAGAAAATGATCATTAAGACAATCAGTGCTTTCCTATACACCAACAGTGAATCCTCGGAGAATGAACTCAGGAAAACAATTTCCTTCACCGTATATTCTCACTTTTACTGTAAGACTCAGCCTCACGCTTTTTTGGAGTATCTCCTGGCCTAGTACATTCATGTCACAGCGAGGCTTGAAAATATGACTGCAAAAGTCTAGTTCATTCGATCAACCATGACAAATAGAAACCTAGTGACCATGGGTCCTGGCCAGGCTCTCTGACATTACAGGAAAGTATCCTCAGTGCATTCTTGCTCCCTCAACTTGCCAGGCAGAATCCTGGTCTCTCTTTGCTGAAAACCTCTTCTTTGACTTGAGTGGCATCAGCTCTTGTTGAAATGTCTGGGATTCTGACACTGGGGCCCCTGGAGGGCAGCTTTCTCTCTTCACCCTAGCCAGTTGCTCCCTGGCACTGCTGCCATCTATGTATTTGAAAAATTCTTTTATAGTTCCAAAACCCAGTATTTTAGGGTTTCCTCTGATGCCTGGCTCTCTGTACTGTTTGCACAGCAGTATTTCCCTACAATCGCCTCAACATGCACCACACACCATTGGATCTGTGTCAAGCCAGGGAGCCGCTGAGAAGCATGGTGTGCTTCCACCCTGCCATTATGCTCCCTTGGGGTACTTTTCTCTAGCTGTTTCCTAGCTGGAAAGGGCTGCATACTCTACCTCATAAGTGTGCGTAGTTAGGTAAATGTAACACCAAGACACGTTTTTTCTCCTGCTTTGTCATTATGTGAAATCAGTTTCCCTCTCTGTCAAAACATCTGCCAAACATATGTAGATTTCAAAAGTCTCTGTTTAGCTCAGCAAGTCCAAGGTGGACAGGCTCCATTTCTGCTGAGCATCCCATAATTTAAATTGTGTTAGAAACCGATGTCTAGTTGTAGCACAAAACAGTCTGCCAGAAGAATGTGTCAAATGCTTAAAGCTGTCTACTATAAGGTATTATAGTACAAGAACTATTTCAAGTATATTTTAAGTAGCATTCTCTCCTTTTTGGTAGAAAACATTGAGTACAGATGGGTTATGTGTACAGCTGGCATACCATTGTGCAGTTACGCACATGAGAGTTGTTTTCAGTGAATGGGTTTCTTCTGTCCTTGCATTTTATTTTGGAATCAGTGGCCACGTGAACATGAAAGTGTGGCTTCATTGGAGAAGATATATTATGTACTCTTTCCAAATGTTCAAATATGGAGACATGCTTGTCAGGTTATTTTTTCTTATTGATGTGAAAACTGCATGTTGGATGTCTGCTTTTAAATCATGGTTAAGAATTGATCATCAACTCAATATTGATATTAATTTTTCCAGACAATCTCTGAGATTTGTTTACATAAGAGCTTTGGTGATTTTGCTGAGGATGCATTTGAAAAGGAAACACATACTCTGGACGGTAAGAGCTACACAGTAGGAAAAATTTCACTGGACAGAATATTAGTTTAAATCCTAAGCAGTAGTATATTTGAATAATTAAATAAATGAATCTACTAAGTAGTTCTTACCCAAAAGGAAAAGCTCAAAAGGGGGACATCTTCTCCAGCTTCAGTGTCAGGTACAATTCAGAGTGTCATCTGATGAAGCAAGTTAGTTCCAATTCCTTTGGAAACCTGGTTAGAGTAATGTGGGAAAAAACTGAAGAGAGGACTAGATGGTGGAATGAAGAAATGAATAAGGCATGGAATAAATGGAGAGAGGAGATACAGGTGGGCAATGTGAAGGGGAGAGCTTATGATTTGCTCCTTCTGTTGCTCATTAATACTGCCTTTATTTGGCCTCCTTGGGTCAGTAACCCGGTGCCTAGCACTGAGTGGTGGGCCAAGCACCAAGCACCATCGTACCCACTCCTTTACATGCCTTAGCTGCTGTAGCTGACCTTTTGGGCACCTGCCAACCTACAGATTCAACTAATTGGAAGGAGCTGGTTTTTCCCCAACATCTCCAACTGATATTGTTCTTGGAAAATACTCTCAGTTTCTGACTTTCCCTGGCTTGGCAAGGCTTAGTTGACCCTTTGCTAGGCCCAAATAATATCATAGGAAACCTGCCCTGACCTCCTGGATCGAAGTTCCCAGTTCTCATTAGCACTACTTCCTGGTAGAGTCAAAATGGTACCTGGCTCAGCTCCCTATGGCCCATAGGTAAATTTGGGATGTCTTCTGTGGATCATTTTAATGAGTTGAATAAACTCTGGTTCTGCTAGGGCAGGCTACTCCTCCAGTCTCAGGATTTTCCAGGCAAGATGGTTGGTACTATCTCTCACCTTTTTCCATCCTCAAGTCAAATTCAGCTGCTTTTGCAAGGAGCTTATCTCTAATTATGTCCCGTTTCCTTGTTTAATGTTGACAAACTTTCTATTTTTCTAAAGTTCTCTGTCCAATACTGAATATTAGTAAAATTCTTTTTCACCCACTTCAGGTAGAAGGAGTAGTCTGGTTGCTGGAGTCTGAGATAGCTGAGCTACAAGATGCTGCTTCATGCTAATCCACCATCTTGTCTCTCCTCTGTTTTTTCTTTGTGATTACCATATTTTAGTTTTTTAAACTTATTATTTATTATTTCACAGATGTGGTTCCTATGTCTTGTCATAGGAGTGGATCAAGTGGATAAAATGTTTAAACCAGAGGATACTGTTTAAACACTGTATCTAATTGTCAGTGCACCTGTGTCCCAAATAAGTATGAAAAAACAAGAATATTTTTATAAGCTCTCATTCTTAGAGTATATATCTGAGCCTATTAGTGCAGAGAACATCTTTTGATGAGAAATGTATTGTACAGTTCCCTGGGCCATTATTACAACTTGGTAGTTCTTAACTTGAAGAACAAATAGAGAAACAGGACACATAAATATAGCATTATGGATTAAAAAGTTCTTACATGTTACATTAAAGATACATGCTGTTACATTCTGACATCAGCTTTAACATTTATTTTCCCAGGGTCCTGCTTTTGTCCTCTGAATAGAGGGCACATGTCTTTCCATCAATCTGCATGTTTACATTGTCTATGTACATATTTCTACTTTATTTTTATCATTGGAACATAATCTCACTTTTGAAATATTACTGCAGCTTTTATGAAGCCCATATTCTTGATGTTCTTCAATATATTTCAGTTACTTGACTGTAATAACCACAACTAAGCGATCACACACAAAAAGTAATCATTATCAAAGCTAAGCATGGTATTTCAGCTCCACACTAATTCAGCAGGAATGTGTGGGTGGATTTGTCCTAATAACCTTTAGTTACCTATGTCCCTTTTGCTTTCTAGTATCTCAAGAGGAAATTCTCAACTTCAAGGTAATCACATTTATATTTCTATCTTGAATTATTAATAGCATATTGAATGAAATATATGATATTTATTTACTATTTTTTTCCAAACCTATGCAGCCTACTACTACAATAAGATATTCTCTTACAAAGAAAGCAGTAAGAAAGAAGAATATAAGAACACTCAAATCTGGTAAATATTGCATTAGAAATTCTCTAGAAAGAGGTATAATAAAGCATGTAAATGGTAGCACTTTTCCTATTCCTAAGTCTTCTCTGTTGCTTCCACATTTGAGGGGCAAATTTGGCTCAAGAAAGGCCTCTGTCAATGTTGGGCCAGTGATTAAAAATAGATATTTGCAAGCATAAGACAAAGACTTTTAAAATTATAACATTTATTGCCGGTATTGCTATGATTTAAATTCCAATGCTGGAGTTACCATATGTTTAGGGCTTCACAGAGGTGGATTATTAGGCCTTTATTTTACCCACTGTTTAAAAACCTGTATTGGAGCTGGCACAGTGGTACACACCTATAATCTTAGCAGTTCAGGGGGCTAAGACACAAGGATTGAGAGTTCAAAGTCACACTCAGCAACGTAGTGAGTCCCTAAACAACTAAGCGAGACCCTGTCTCTAAAGAGAATACAAGTTCATCCCTTCAACACCCTAAAAGCCTAGTCTCATCCAAACAGAAAGCAAAACAAAACAAAAGGCTGGAGATATGTCTCAGTGATTAAGCCCCCCTGGGTTGTGTTCCTGGTACCAAAAGGAGAGGTGGGCAGTGGGGCAAACTATAATTCCAGCTTCTAATGGGATTGAGGCAAATGTCTTACTTGATCCCAGAGTTCAATGTCAATCTGGGAAATATGGAAATCTCATCTCTTAAAATAATCAGTTTTATCTCCAATATGACACCTAGCCTATTGAGTGTGTTTTATGTTGTGTCAAAGATTATTTGATGCCCATAGTTACTCATGTGCTCAGGACTGCTTTTAAAACATTGAGCAATCTATTGTTATATATCTATTTTATATTGTTGTTATTATTGTTTATTTTATTCTTTTTAATTACACATGACTGTAGAATCTGTCTGGATATATTTATAAAGGCATGGAAGATACCATATTCTAATTAGAAACCCAGTCTTGTGGGTGTACGGGGCATTGAGACTCACTATGGTGTATTCATATATGTACATAGGAAAGCTATGTCCGATTCATTCCACTGCATTTCCCCCATAACTTTAGAACTGGTATTGTATTTTGTAGACAGCAATCATTCATGTCCCATAGTAGTGGATATGTTTGAAATATGCCAAGTAACCTATGTGTTCCACTCATGTTTTTCCTCTTATTTTTTTGTCTTTTTTCCTTGGTTGATTTTTGTTTACCCAGTGATGATTGAATCTCAGTTCCAGATGCTAAGCATCTGCTTTACCACTAAGATTTACCACTCCACTTATAGGCTGAGTCGTCATATACATTCTACTATCAGAATGTTCCAAATAAAATATCTAAATGATTTTCCTCAACACAGGAAGATGTGTAAAAGTAGAACTACATGGTGAACACAAGCCACTTAAACAGTTCACAGAGTTGATCTCTCATCTCAGTTGATACCTTGGGTTGGTTCCATCATGAGCCGAGTCTCATTTCCACAGACCTGGATTTGTACTTTTATTCATTTAGTGAAACTTCATCTACCCTGGGGACTGAAAGATTTTTATTCTTTGTGATTCTGGAAATGTTTCCCCCATTTAGGGCTCTGCCATGTTTATTTTGCACTTTGCCTTCTCCTTATTCATCTTAGTCTATTTACTTATATGCCACACATCTCAATCTTGCCCACCATGTTTAGAGTGATTTTAATTCAGTACAAATAGCACAGTGAATGACTCTTGAGAACATTCATGTCTTAGCATTTCAACTTACCAATAAAACTGTGATAGGATGAGTTCTGTTCAACTATCTTTATCTCTTTCCTCAGTCTGTCCAAACCTCTGGCATTCCTCCTCACCAATCTCAATATTTTAGACAAATATAGATCCCATTTAGAGATGCTGTCCTATCTTGTACGTGCCTTCCATGTGCCCATTCTTTATATCCTGCTAGGTAGTATGCTCATACTTTAACTCTCAGTGGAGTATTACTTCTAGAAAACTCATCTCCCACACCATTATCTACATTTGCATTTACTAGAAATTCACAGAATAATTATGGAATTAAACAATAAAATCTTTTTAGAGAAAAGTGACTGATTGATTGTCCCCTGTTCACAATCAAAATAGATTTACATGCAATAAGTAATGTATAGAGTTTTGTTTTTTTTTTTTTCTTTTTGGTATCAGGCAGTAACTGAGGGGTTTAGGACCACTGAACCACATCCCCAACCTGTTATGTGTTTTATTTATAGACACGTCTCACTGCACTGAGTTGCATAGTGCCTCGCCATTGCTGAGGCTGGCTTTGAACTCACAATTCTCCTGTCTCAGCCTCACAAAGTGCTGGGATTACAGACATGCTTCACTGTGCCCAGCTAATAATGTACAGCTTTAAGTCACAAATGTACAGTAGAAAACAGATAAAGTGATAAGGAAAACTGAAGAAACACCATTTAAAGACAGGAATGATAAACACAATCAAGGAAGACTTTATAAAGCATACAAGAGTCCTAAGAGAAGAAAGGACATTTGTTAGAATAGAGGACAAAATTATTTCAGAAATAAAGGACAGGGTAATCATTGATAAAGGTGTAAAACTATCAGTCAATTTGAAAACAATTGAACAGGGTTTATTTAAAAGTTACTATTCTGAGATACAACATAGTAAACTGTGTGGATTTGTATGTTATTTCTGTTATTTTAAAATTTTGTTTCTTAGGATTTTCCATTTGTCTTGAGTGGTGAATCTTTGAGATGTTTGTGTGCACTAAATCTGATGATATCTAGTGTCACTCCAAGGGGTTATTTGAAGTTTTAGATGCATAGAAGTACTTCCTTCTGAAGTCAATATTTGCTGGAGACATTGGAACTTGTGTTATCACAGTTCCTTGGGAGTTTAGTCAGGATAATGGTCGGTTTCAGGCCAGGCTGGGCACTTTAGATAGGCAGTATCTCAAAATACTATAAAAGGTCTGGGGATGAAATTCAGTGCCATAGTATTTGCCAGGAATGCATAAGCCTTGAGTTCAATTCCAGGTCAACCCCAACCTGAATAACAGCAATATAAATTACAACCCAAAGACACAGTTAGAAATTAAGCTTAATATAAAGGCATATATGGGAAAACATAAGTAAATTATTATTAGAGGTATTTGTTTTTATTTTGATAGAGTACTGTCTTTAAAATAAGAGGTCTAGTAGTTTAAGTAAATCTATATATTTGTCAGCAGAACCACATTTAGATGTGTCACCAGAGAAAGACAGAAACACTCTTGGTAAAGAAAAGAAAAAGCCAAAGGTATGTAAACATGGGACTTCAACTTCCTTGTTTCCTATCATTTTCCTTGCTTTAATAATGAAGAGTAGGCCAAGTGAAATTAGTTTTCAGAATAATCTTAGAATCCAAAGACCATCCTCTGATACTTAAGTCCGAACTTAAGCATTTGAACTGGTTATGAATTTACAAATACTTTAAGAATTTATGACAAATGAAAGGTAAATTTTATCCTTAGAATTGAGGCAGATTTTTTTTTCTGATGATTGCTTGTGCTTCCTTTTGGATAACCTCCTTATATTATCAAGGAGATAACATTAAATATAAAACCTATCAACAACTGCTTGAAATTTTGAATAAATATACCAGCCATGGCCACTGGATGCTATCATGTTAAAGACTCATCATTGCCAGTAGCTCCAAATTTTCATCTATATTACCAGTCAATAATGCCAGTTCAAAGAATTCATTGTGCCTTGACTGTAGTATCACTGTCAAGGTAGGGCTTAGGCTCCTTATAGAAACACAACTGCCATCATGAGTATGACATTCTAGGATTGGACTTTGCTTTTGCTGTTAGGGAACTTACGGTAACTTCCCAGCGCATTTCCTTTCCACGTAGGAAATCAGTAACAATTATTAAACACTTTTCTTCAACCTCTTAGTGAATGAGGGAATACCAATCTATAGATGTAGTCCTGGGGCAACTCTGAAGTTTTGGAGGTGTGTTATTGCCCTCTTTTCTCTCATGATCTGTATTGCTATGGTGATGTTTGTGCATGAATTTGGTTGGGATTCTCTACTGAGTTATATTTGGTGTCATCATACTGAGGCAATTTCTCTGTGGAACCTCACCTTGGCAGGGGTTATGTCATCTCAGTGTCAAAGACCTTCTGAGAATGACCAAAGTGCTAGATTTTCTCATCAACTTCTGTTTAAAAGGAGAGAATAACTACCAGTAACAGCTACAACTTAGAAAAAAATCAACTACTAATGAAATGCTTATGCAAAGTAATCTCCATGCCTCAACAAACAGAAGAGAGCAACTATTTTAGATTTCAAGTTGCTGATATAAGTCACAGAGATGTGCCTCTGCCCAAGAGTTCTAATTTTATAATGCAGTAATATTTGGGAATTCTTGCAAGGAAATGAAGTTCTGCTTATTCCTTCTGAGCTAAGTCCAAATAGAACAATCCTGGTGGTGAAGTATGAGACAGATCTCTTCTCTTACTCTCAAGGGATGTGAGGAAAATGTTTCATTTGAAGAGGACTACTCATACTTATACTTATTTTGTACCCAGGGATGTGAGTCTGGCCAAAACTGGAGCTGCCTGACAAACCCTGACACACATGGAGCCTGGGGACTGCTCTGTATTGCAGTCTCCACTTTTGGAGTCCTTTCAGCGAGTGTGTTCGGGTGTCTGCAATTCTCAAGTCCCTGTGGGGTTTCCTCCCTCTCTCTCTGAGCATGACAAAGTTGGCTTGCCTTGCAGATCTGTGCTTGGGTAGGGGTACTGCAGGAATGAAGCTCTCCACCAGACCCTGTCCCAGCACTCCTGGAACTTTACCCTCTTGAAAGCACACAATGACGCTGTGTTCCCTGTCACTAAACTCAAAGCACCAATTTGAAATGGGCAGTGGCCCCACTGCCCTGAACTCAGCAGACTGGTCAACGAGCAGACCAAAACTCTTACTGTCCTTAATATTCAGCACATCCCAGTCATTCTGTCTTATCAGAATATCAGAGTGGCCCACCATCAAATGATTGAAAAGAGATGGCTGCTTTGTTGGAGATAAAGATATGCAAGTGTTCCTGATCTCTGACACACATAGGCTCATCTAAAGAGCATTGCTAATGGGATTTCCCTCTCTGAGCTCCATCAGAAACCCCAGGGACATTCCTGAACAAGGGGAGGTGAGGGTAATTCCTTCAGGTGCCTCTAAATTTTAGGTGTGTCTGTACTTAGGATATCTGCTCACCTGTGTAGTGTTAATTGCACAAAAATTCTTACCAGACCAGCCCTGGCCCTTGCTGTCACACAATTTCAAACATCACATTGCAATGAAAGTCCCTGTGTTAGTTTCCTTAGGTAGCCCACAAATGCATTTCTTCAGCTGCCCTGAGATTGCAACACATATGCGCCTTATGTTCTCTCTAAGACCCAGCATGACTCCTGTTGTGGACACAGTGAATTCATGTCAGGGTTGAGCCTTGGAGACAAACTTGAAAGTTTGCAATTTCTGATCTCTCATGAAGAAATCTGAGAATAGGGAGCTCTAGTGAATAAGTCTTCTGGCCAGGCACCCCGAGAAGCCGCAGGAAAGAATACCAGTGCTCCTATCTTCCCTTGACACATCAGACAGAATATAAGGCTCTCCTTTGCTGAAAATGATTGACTGACTATACTGGACTTGGGTTGTGTTGAGATTGCTGAATTCTCCCTTTGAGCTCACCAGGGTGCAGTTTTCCCTCTTCACCTTGGCCAGTTTTCCCCTGGCACTGCTGCAGTCCTTTCCTATTATGAATACTTTTGTTATTCACTGGCTCCCTCTAATTGCACTCCAGTTATCCCATAGCCACACTGTATTTTGCATAGTACTACACCACTGGGGGACCAGTCAATAAGCTTTGTGTCCTTCTATGGTGCCTCTTTCTTTCCTTGGTGAACTTTTAATTGTTCTTCCTCAAGTGGAAACCATTCCATGCTGTACCTGATGGTTATGTACTGTTAGGTAAAGGAAGTATATAAAAACACATTTCCTAGCACTTTGCCATTCTTTCAACTGATATTTTCAATTAGGAAAATTTATAATTTTTGTAAATTCTTGCTGATCTGAAGGAGGCAACAGCAACACAATTTATTTTTAATATGACACAATCCAAACTCTTACCACATCCAGTTTCTTATTCATGCACTAAAATAAATTTCAATATTCAATGCTGTATAATGACATGTGTATTTGTAAGAATTTCTTTTCAAATCAGTTTTTGTTAAGTATCCTCTTTTGTTGTGAAATGAAATGTGGGGCTAGGTATGCAGAAGTTGATGCCTTGTGGAACTATGTGCACTTCACTTAGTATGTTATCAGTGAATGTATCTCTTTGTGCTTCAACCTGGTTTTACAGTGTCAGCATCCATATGGAGGCAAAAGTGTAGCTTAATCTGGAGAGCATAGATGAGGTTCTGGTTTGAAATATTTCAATTTTCATTGAGCACTTGACTTAATTTTTACTCATTGATCTCAAAACTATAAATGTAGATGTCTTATTAGATTGTGTTTATACATCTTTATGCTACTCATTATTGATATTAATTTTACCAGGGTTGCTTTGAGAGACTTCTGAGGATGTTTCATAGTCATTCATCTGAAAATTTACCTGGTGATGCAAATGAAAGAGGAAAACAGAAAGTAAAAGAACATGTAGAAGGTAAGAATTATATAGGAAAATAATTTATTAGACAAGATGTTTACTTAAAACCTGAGCCACCAGTGTATTCTAATAGTTGATGAAATGTACTATTAAAATTGTATTGGGGAAAGAAGGGTGAAAAGTTGACAAGTTTATAGCATCACTTTTCAATAACAGGTTTCATAGGGAGAGTTGATATAGAGTGTGAATTATTAGCTCTAATTTGAGCCTCGCTCAGACTCAAGGAAAGTTGGGAAATAAGGAAGAGGAGAAGAGAAGAGGTCATGAAGAGTGAGAAGACAAAGAGCACAGGAAATCAATGATGGAGAAGAAAGCCAGGGTTTTCAGTGGAGGGAGAGACATTGAAGGCAAACGTTGAATGGAGGAAGAGCAGGGAGTTTGAATTGTGGGAAAAATTCATTAGTTTCCAGGACCAAACGTTGTCTGAATGGTAAGGGGAATGCTCATAATTTTGCTTTGTTTTTCACTTTTGGAAAATGGTTGATTATGGTCACATATGGCAAGGTTTTGTTTACCATATTACAT
>PVHX01020682.1:0-31415 GCA_004024805.1 Geosciurus inauris
ACATGAGCCAGCTTGATTATGCTAAAGCACCCCTGGATCCCGTCCTCTTTTGTTTCATTCCTCCCAGGGTCTTAAAGCTTAAACATTTGACATGCTTGGGCAGTTTTCTGTCTAATTTCACCCAAGCTGACTGTGCAGTCAGTTTTATGTGTAGGTGTAGACTGTAGGTGCAAATAACTTCTTCAGTATTTTTTTTTACTTTCAAACATCTGAACACTGGATACATTCCAGGTTGGAGCAAATCTGTTATGGTAAAATGTTAAGCCATATCACAAGAAAGATAATATTATCAGACCAAACTGATTCAGATCAATATCTTTGTAGACATAAGCTGACTTTGAAACTATAAGCTCCCGACCTCAACAATATTAAGAATGAAGATCCTTAGGAAGTCGACAAAACTTCATTATATGGCTTATGTTAAATTTAATTATGACCTTTTAAAATCATATGATGAGGAAACATTCAGGCTTAATTTAATTAATTTCCCTTGAACCAAGATTAATAGTAACCTTTGTTCCAAATCAGAGTTTGGAGCATCACCTTCCAAACCTTTTTTCCATGGGCGAGCCCTTGAACTTTCAGTGAAAATACAGCAAAGCACATTGTGAATGTGAAGTGTGTAGGTCATTATGGGTCAGTCTAGTATCTCTATAAATCCTGCAGTGGACATATCTTAGACTCCCTTATATATCTGTTCTTTTCTAAAAAATATAATAATTGATTTTACCCTGGACCATTTTTTGGTCATCTCAATCTCTTTGTGGATTTATTCAGCATTAAAAAAAAAAAAAAAAAAAAAAAACTACAGATGTGATTTTGAGGGTAGCATTCAAATATTTCAGAGATGAGGAAGCTGGTGGCAATTTATAGTTTTAGATTATGTAATGTATGTGTATAGGTAAAATTCCACAAGTAAAAAGAGTGAACAAATGTGTCTTGAAAGAAAAATTTGTCAGAACCTCTTTTTTGCACCAGTTCTGCATCTTTTGCCAGATCGGCGGTAAAGACCAGGACCATTAGTCGAAGGGGTAACACAGCTTTATTGGGGTCTGCTCTTGGGTGAGGTTCACCGGTCCACCAGTGTGGGCGGAGGAAGGTGCGCCCAAGACTGGGAGAGGCCATTTTTATGGGCAGGTTGAAGGAGGAGAATTCTCACAAAGAGGTGTCTCTTCTTTATTGGCTGAGGCCCAGTGACAGCTATGGGCTGATTTCAGAGGTCAGAGCATTCACTGATGATTGGTTGACGTCAGAGTGGTGAGCAGTTGACCGTTTGGCACATGGCACACTTTTGGCGTGCACGGGAAGTCTTGGCGTGCACAGGTAACTTCAGATGCCCAGCCCCCCTTTGTCTAGAAGCCATCTCTAGACCCAATAAGAGGTACACATAGAAAATGATAATGACATGTGTAACAAACTCTTATGTACTTGCCTGGAAAATGACTGTGCCTCCACTCTTGTCTCTTTCAGGGAAGCATATTGAGTGAGAGTGAGAGTGATATTGGTGGGGTGTCCTGTTGGGGTCCAGGTTCCTGGTGTCCCAAAGAATTGAGAACAATAGGCCATGCAGTAAGTCCTCAGTGGCAGGAGTTGTCATGGTAATGGAATTTACCATGAACAGGGACATGATTCATCTCCTCATTTTGTACTCCACGTAGTATTTTTCTGTCTCTCCCGTCTTGATGCCCATAACTCCCTACTCAAAAAAACCTCATGGTTTGTATATGATTTGGGATGTCTTGTAGAGAGTCTTATGTAATAGTGAGCTGAGTAGGACAAAGCTAAAGAGAATAACAGGAATGCTAATTAGCAAAACAATTGGAAAGAGACCTCAAGGCCATTGCAGAAAAATTGGAGACTCTCCCTCTCATCACAAGGCCAGAAGCACAGAGGTGCAAATTTGTTTCAAGGACTGTGACCTTGGGTGCAGCTCTATGGGTTCATTGTCCAGGACTTCTTTGGAATTTGGACTTTCTGACTGTATTAGTCAAAGTTCTCTAGAAGAACAGAACCAAGAGGCTATAAATATGCATGATTATTGTAAGGAGCATATGCTATAGACATGCCTGGACATGCTGGAGACTCACTAAGTTGCTGGCCATAAGGAACAGCAGCCATTGACATTCTTAGTCATATCTGCTTGCAATAGATAAGGGGCTGTAAGGAGCACCTAACCATAGGTATGCTTAGCAATGACTGGTTACAATTGATGGAGACCACAGCTTCATGCACATGTGCAAAGAATATGCCCAGTTGCAATTTCATTATCTCATTGGACATAACTAGTGGACATGGACTTCCACTGGGTGTAACTGATCACTAGCTTATATCACCAACTTGGAACTGTATTTAAACTGCTTGTCCTGCCACATTGGGTGTTTTTGCTCCAAGGACATCAGTGAGACTGGCTGCCTTGCTGTCCATCCCCCTGGATCAACTAACTCCACCATTCTCTGATATCCAGCCATCAGCTGAAGAAAACCACCAGACAAAGGCAATACCTGCTCTTTGGCTAAGAGAAGTTACATGACACCACAGGTATTTTGGGCCTTGTGGCTGCCCTAGGATTATGTGAATTACTTGTAGTGTTTAGTTGCCCTAAGATAGTGTGACTTACCTATAATGTTTAAGTAGTGCACATTGAGTGCTAATTGGCATGCTCCAGCATACCCAACACTTTTTGCTTTAGTTGATTATATTTGATGATTGGTGTGATTAAATATACACTTGCATTTAAAGACAATCTGCCACCAAGTAATTATTATTATGCTGCTTGCAACAATTATAAAGTAGGATTTATTAGATTGGCTTACATTATGAGAATTTGGATAATCCCAAACTGGTCGTCTGCAGATTGGAAAGCTGGAGGAACCAGTAGCTGCTTAGTTCAAGAATCTAGAGCCACAGAACAAGAGGGACCATTGATACAGTCTCAGTCTGAAAGTCTAGGCCTGAAAATTCTCAGGAGAATCAATGGTAAGAGATCAAGTTAGAGGAATAAAGAAGCTAAAGTTTGTTTTCCTTGTGAAGCCAGGGAACAAAAGGCATTCAGTGTAGGTAATGAATGATTGGCTCAGAAAGATGGGGGCTGATTCAGGAGGAAATAAAATGTCAATACCTTCTGGACACTTTCCCTTCCTCTACCTGTTGCAAGGTAACCTGCCTCCAGGGAATTGTTTCTCCCTGAGGGGAGTTGTAGGAGTTGTTAATGCCTCCTAGGCCTGCTCCCTTCCAGCCTGGATCACTCCTCCTCTGGCTCACCTTTTGGCCACTAATCACAACCCAGGATCAGGGAGGAGAGAGCATGAGAACAAAGGAAATCTAAAAAGTATAAAAGGGCCAGGACACCCTCACTTCCTCAGATACCCAGCTCTGGGGCCCCTTCTCTGTGGAGAAGTGTATCTCCGTTCTATCTTTTAAATAAGACTTTCTTTCTATGCTTATCTCAGCATTTCTTGGTGTTCAATCTTCATAGCTGGACAAAGAAACTCAGCCCTGATTCTCATCACTGGCATCACTTGGATGATAATAGTAATTTATACATCTGCTCAGGAAGAATTGAGCTTCCATCCACCTCAGCTTCCTTCTTCTTCCCTTTTTTCCCAGAATCTTGTATAGTGCCTTGGGTCTCCCTGCCAATTTGCTGTGCTACATGTCAGTCGTCTCTGGAAACATCCTCATGGACACAACCAGAAATCTCTTCATTCTAGGCATCTCTTAACACTCAAATGTAGAATTCGGATTAACCATCACAATGGCCAAGTGTCTTCAGGGCCTCTGCAGCTATGATTCAAGCAGGCTGTTCATTCTGTGGCAGATCTTCATGGAGTGCACATGCTGATTCTGCAGGTTTTCAAACTGCAAGAGTCATGGGGTCATGATGGCTTCATCAAAATTACAAAGGAAAGAACTTTGCCACAGAGTCAGAGTGCCTTTAGGAAGTCCTGATGGGGCAATGCTTCATAAAACTGTGGGACTAAAACTGAAATGAGGACACCAGAAAGGTGAAGAAGATGGAACTGGAGAATATCATGCCAAGTGAAATAAGCCAGTCCCCAGAAACCAAAGATTGAAGGTTTTCTTTGACATGTGGATGCTAACACACAACAAGGGAGGGTAGGGAGGAGATGCGCATTGTGTTAGACAAAGGGGAATGAAGAGAAGAGAGAGGGAATGGGAATATGAAAGACAGGATGAATCAGACATAACTTTCCTATTCGCATATATGAATATACATGATTAGTGTAACTCCACATCATGTTCAACCACAAGAATGGGATCAAAATTGTAATGGTAGTGCCCTATGTATGTCTAATATGTCAAAATCCACCCTACTGTCGTGTGTATCTAAAAATAATCAAACAAAAATAAAAAAAGAGCAACATGTCATGTCAGCCAATGAGAGGAATTATATACCAACAAATCCATAGTGTTAGTGAAGAAAGATTCAGTCTGCTTGCTGCATGAAGAGAATTAATTACTTGAGAGCCAAGGTAGTGGTAGAAAAAGAACTTCATACAATAACTAAGCTGATTGGACCACCTTAGCTAACAACCACAAGTGAAGAATTCATATGGAAATTTAAGGAAGTGAATTAATGCGTGCCAAAGTAATCATTAATCCTTCTGTGGCCCATTACTTTGACAAATATTCTGATGTTCTCAGAAGGACACCAGATGATCTGGGTTCTGTAAAGCTAAGAAAAGATTAGATGGTTACCGATGTTTTGCTTGTTTCTTTAGGTGCAGCTTTTCTTTTGAATTCAGAATGTCATGTAAAGATAAGGGGTGTCCGAACAGCGCTTTTAATAATTACTCGAAGGTGGATTGTCTTTGAATGCAAACATATATTCAGTCACACCAATTGCCAAATACAGTTAACTCAATTCACATTAATTAAACACAGCAAATACATCACACAATCCCAGGGCAACCAGGAGCCCCAAAGTACCTTTGACGGCACATGACTTCTCTTAGCCAAAGAGTAAACATTGTCATTGTCTGGTAGTTCTCTCTAGCTGACAGTTGGATGTTAGGGAATGGTGGAGTCATCCAGGGATGGATAGCAAGGTGGCCAGTCACACCAGTGTCCTGGGAGTGAAGATCTCTGATGTGGCAGGACAAGTGGTTTAAATACAGTTCCTACCAGGTACTCATTGGTCATGTCCTTGAGTGATATTTTATCACACTCAAGACTTGATCTGTCTCTAGATCATGGTCTTATCAATTGCATCCAGACATTACTAAGCACACCTGTGGCTGATGTTCCTTATATAGATATTGCTAAGCATTCCTGTGGTTGATATTCCTTACAAGGGGAAAAAAATAAATTTGCAAAAGACAAGTTTAACCTATTAGGTACCTTCAGTAGGGGCAGGGCTGCCTTGTACCTTGCTAGCCCATCTATTTAGCAATATGGACAAGATGCTAGACTGGGAATTTTTAGGATTCAGTGTCTTACCTGCTGGGTTTGGTTTTGCTTTTTCATTTTTCAATCTTGGTGTAGGGCTTGCTTTATTCCTTTCTACGTCTCCATTTTCCCTTTGGAACTCAGAAATTTTTTTTTTTGGTTCCACTTAGTTATACATAACAGTAGAATGCTTTTTGACTCATTGTACACAAATGGAGCACAGCTTTTTATTTCTCTGGATATACATGACGCAGAGTCACACTATTTATTAGATCATACATGTACATAGGGTAATAATGTCCATTTCATTCCATTATCTTTCCCACCCCAAAGCCCCTGCCCCTCCTTTCACTCCCCTCTGCCGGATTCAAAGTTTCTTCATTCTTCTCTTGCCCCCTCACCCCATTATGGATCAGCATCCACATATCAGAGAAAACATTTGGCTTTTGGTTTTGGGGGATTGGCTTATTTAGCTTAACATAATATTCTCTAACTCTGTCCATTTACCTGCAAATGCCATAATTTCATTGATCTTTAATGCTAGGAACTCTGAATATTTAGCTTATCCCTGTCCCATCATTATATTTTAGAAGTGTGTTATTTATTTTTTAAAAACTTTTGCAGGAACTCACAACAGAAATACTTTGCTGAGTCTTAGAGGAGACTCCGGACTGAACTTTAGGTGATGCTGAAACTTTTTAAGACTCTGAGACTCTTGGGGATGGAATGATTAAATTTTGCATTGTGAAACAGACGTGACCTTTGGGAGGTCAGCAGTGGATGCTATGGTTTGGATATAATTTGTCTCCCAAGAGTTTATATGTTGGAAGCTTGGTATCCAATGTGGTGGTAGAAGATGTCATGGAGCCTTTAAGAGGCAGGGCCTAGTGGGAGGTCCTTATGCTACCACTGACTGAAGATTCTTTTGTTCAGTTTGGTTAGAAGTCATGAATAGGGTTAGCGCAACTCTATCTAAGCTTTGAATGCCCATGGCCTTTTGCTCTTAGTGTTACTGCCCTCTGCTCTTCTGGAAGTTGAAACTCTTTCCAGCTGCCAAGAATGGGGGCTTCTGGCAACTTTCTCCTGCTCCCCACAATTCTCTGGTTGTTGGTTGCTTTCCATGTTACCAGCTCCAACTGCATCCACTTTTAGTGTCAGCAGCTTCAATGTTACTAGCTTTTAGTGTAAGCATTTTACCCTCCTCTACCTGAGGTAGAGATCGTATTGGCAAAATTAAAACCATCAGAAAAAAATTTTAGTAGGCCGTGTGCTACAACATAAGGGGAAAACAATACCCATACTTTACCAATAAGGTAGGAGAAAGAAGGCCGCTTATGTAAAGAGAGAGGTGAGAGGCTGGAGCGGGGACAGGCTCACGCATGCTTAGTGAGGTGTCCTACTCTGCCAGAGAACTATGGACTTTATGCTTAGTCAAGGGTAGGGGGTCCTAGCTGCAGGATTCGAATATCCAGGAAGGACCTGCAGCAGCCAAAGCAGATGTCTCCAAGCAGCCATGAGATTTTTGGGTACCTGCAACTATCAAAGACTTACAAAAGAAAGAGTTTTAAAGTATCTCTTGAAGAACATTGGGCCTTCTCTTCTACCTTCCATCTGTTGGGAACACATCTGAGGAAGGGATTGTGGACACCTGGCTCTCTGGCAATGTGCTCTTTATCACTCATCCACTGCTACCATGATGAGGTGCAGTCCTCAACAGAGCTGAGCCAAAGTCCAGGGCCTTCCTGCGAACCTCCAAAACCGAGAGGTAAGTAACTCTCCATAGAGTTAACCTTCATCAGGTCATTATAATTCATTATTCTAATTCAGAATGGACTGGACTGGGGATATAGCTCAGTTGATAGAGTGCTTGCCTAACACGCATAAGGTCCTGGGTTCAATCCCTAGCACAACCACCAAAAAAACAAAACAAAACAAAAACCACAAATTACATGTGATTTATTTTTAAGTAATTTATTTGAAAAATATAGCAATGTGACATTATTAGAAACATATTTTGAATACCCCATAAAGAAGCACAACAATCATGTTGTCATACCTCACATGAGAATTGCTATTTTTGAGCAGCAATGAGGAGAGCATTTAGGCCATGAAGTGTCAGCATTTTCACCTATTTAAATTTTTCATTCTAAAATCATGATGAAGATTGCCCTACTTCTTATAAATCTCTTTCAAAACCCATCAGTGGATGTTCTTAGCTTCCTTATGGGATCACTAATAGAGTAGTGACTGTCACCTTTACATCATTTACACCCTCTGATTAACCAGTTAAGGACTGTCATTCTGTCAGAGCCTCAGCAGTCAACATTGACTAGGAAGCCGACATTCAGGCAACTAAAGTGGTATCTTAGAGGGATGGTTATGAGATAGATAAATTATCCCCTGTCACAGTGCATTCCAAGTAAACTCTGTACCCACCCACCATAGCAATGAAGAATTCCCCAAGTAAATTTACAATGATTTTGATTGCAACGGTCTGGATATTTGAAACTTGAATGGAAAGTTATAAGGTGTAATATTAAGTTATTTCTTAAAGAAGTAAAAGAGCATCAGAAAAATAGGATTTTGTTTGGGATTGGCTTCTGCTAATATTAAAATGTGTGACTCTAGGCAACGCCTTAACACACTTGACCTTTCATTTTATCTTTGATAAATGAGTGTTGGACTAGAGCAGCAGATCCCAATCCACTGCAAGAAATGTTGATTCTCTAAATGGTAACACTGTGCAAGAATAAAGGTTCACTGATAAAACGTATTTGACAAATTCGACAAATGAAACACATCCTCTTAGGAGCCTGTATCAAAATGCATTTTAGCAATTCAAAGTATGTAAAGTGTCTTGTCATAAAATTTTAGTTAACTCCATGGTTCTTGATTCTGACTGAACAGATGAGGCACCCAGGATTTTAAAGAAATACCCAGGATCCTATTTTAGACAAAGTAAATAAGATTCTCTAAGGAATCATAGTCATGAGAATCAACAATTTAACCACCTTGTCTATTGTTCATGTAAGAAGAGTATTAATCTTGGAAGTTAGAATGAAAGAACTTATTTAATAAGTTGAATGTCTTAATAGAAAAAAGACTGATCTCTCAAGAAGAGAGAATTCTGCTAGGAATTCTGACTGCTTTTGGACACAGTTGCAACATCAACTCTTCCCTGGGTCTCCAGCCTATCTACTTTGCAGATTTTGGACTTACCCACCTTCACTATCTCATTAAACAATTCTTTAATCTCTCTCTCTCTTTCTTTCTTTCTCTGTCTACACACACACACACACACACACACACACACACAGTACACACCCTACTTGGTTCTGTTTCTCTGGAGAACCCTGAATAATATACTATAGTTAGCAAAGTTTTGGTTAAAGTGAAAGTTTTGTACTAACAGCAAAGATTCTTTGCAAGCTCTAAGACAGATATAGTTCAAGAATTTTGATTTTAAATGAAATGTGTATATTTTAGATATTTATATTATAATATGTATATTTTAGATAATTAACAATTGATTAAGTATACTAATCATTCTTAAAAATGTATCACCACTTCTTTTAATTTTATTTAGCAATATACAATGACTTATGTTTTTAAAGAAACATCTTTTTTTGTGATGTGTAAAAGAAAAGAAGGAATTAGACTAAAATATAAAATATTTCATCCTGTGATGAACTGGGATTATGAATATGCTTTAATTTAGTTTAGGAATTCTTGACATGTCATCAGTAGAAGCATTCCTTAAGTAGTGGTTTAGGGTTCATATACTGAACCCAATAGGAAAAAAATTTGTGTATGATTATGTGTATTTTCTCAGCAAAACGTCCCAGAGATGCACTCGATGATCCAAAGGTCTTCAATTAAAAATAAAAAGTTAAACTATAAATCAAAGAGTATTCTAGAAATATGCAACTCTCTCTCCAAATTTCATGGATTAATCACAAGTAGTGCATACTTTGTTGATGTTTTATATTAGTAATAATAGAATTTCTCTCTTATTCTGTTTCCCTGGCTTTATTTTTCTCTTCCTCACCCTTCCTACAGTAGCAAAATTTTATGGCTGTGCTTAGTTTTTCACTAACAGCAGGAATTAAAGGTAAATTAATCCTACTATGGAAAGCAACCACAACTCTAATAGAACTGCTTAATATTATCATTGTTGAATAAATGCTTCCTATTACATCTACTTTTTTCTATACCATAGGTTAGCAAGGTTTATTTTTAAAGGGTCAGATAATAAATTTTAGGTTTATAGGACCTATGATCTCTGCTGTAACTATATCAACTCTAACCTTGAGGTGCAAAAGTGACCACGGACAATATATAAATGAATGGACATAGGTGTTTTCTCAGAAAACTTCATTTGCAAAGGAAGGCCATTAATGCATAGTTTGCATCTTACTCAAGATCATATAAATTTATCTTTTATTTCCACTGAGTTAAACTGTAAAATATTTAATTATCTATATCTATATATCTATATACATATATATTAGTGCATTTTGTAAACTATTGTACTGTTTTCCCCCCACATTCAACACTCATACAATTCTTAATATTTCCTATGTTCATAGATTTTCTTTTATTTTTTTTGTGGGGGTGTACTGGGGATTGAACTCAGGGGTACTCAACCACTGAGCCACATACCCAGCCCTTTGTTGTGTTTATTTAGAGACAGGTTCTCACTGAGTTGGTCTCAGCCTCTCAGTTGATGAGGCTGGCTTTGAATTCGCTCTTCTCCTGTCTCAGACTCTCAAAGTGCTGGGATTACAGGTATGTGCCACCACACCTGGCACAGGTTTTCTTTAAGAATCTGTTTAAGTGTTATTCTTAATTCTATTTGAACTTTAAAATACTAACTTCTTTGCCGCATTTTTCTGTTTAACTTATTTTTACTTCATGTTCTTTTGATTTCATTGTGGATTTTCTGTATATTCTATTTTAATTCACATGTTACATTATTTTTTCTACTTGTTAATAATTTTCATGCTTATATTAAGATTTAAAATATCTTATGAAAGTTGATTATTTCATCTCTTTTATAATGTAACTTTCTAAGTCTTAAAATTGATTCTGTGTGGAAAAATATCAGCTGTCTTAGATCATGTTTTTAGATTTTCACTCTTCACATCCCTATTAGGTGAAACATACTGGTTTAAATATGACAGTTCTTTCTCAATTATAATTTTATGAGAGACTAAATAAACAGAAATTGTATTTGATTGTTCAAAAGCATATATTATGGCACCGGACCTTGGAAATTAAGCAACTGCAGATTTTTAAAATTTTAAATCACCTCTCTCCCTTGAAGCTCTTTGGCCTTTATGAACATGAAATCAATGGAAACTTTTGCTTTGGCATGGACACAACTTCACACAATAAATCAACTTGTTTCATAATTACTAGAAGATGACAGCTGCAGAGAAATTAGAGAGCCATGCATTAAAATGCATGCTTGCTGTCATTCAGACGTGAAGCTACGTATAATGAAGAACATGGACTGTGTGGAATCCAGAAATGACTAGTAGGCATGTCTTGAACTCTAGCCATGGAGTAAAATATTAGTACTTGTCATTAAAATAATTCCCAACTCTCATTACTTTCAATCTCAACACACTGGATATGAGGTCAATCACCACAAATCACTTTGTAAATTATTTTGATTTCCAAATTAACAACTTTGATGAATTGGAGAGGTAATTCAGTATTTAAATTGTTTACTTGCTGTAGATCAATTTTTATAGTTGTTCATTTTTTTTCTTTTCTTTCTTTCTTTCTTTTTTTTTTTTTTGGTACTAGGATTGAATTCAAGGGTACGTGACCACTGAGCAACATCCCCTACCCTTTTTTTCTGGTGTTTTATGTACAGACAGGGTCTCATGGAGTTGCTTAGTGCCTTGCCATTCTGAGGCTGCCTTTGAACTCGCGATTCTCCTGTCTCAGCCTCCCAAAGTGCTGGGATTACAGGAGTGCGCCTCCACACCTGGCTATTTTTTTTTCTTTTTATTCAAGAACGTCATAAAAATAAAATTTACAGAAAATAAAACATACCCATTTTAAGTGTACATTTTGATGTGTTTATATGTTCAACAAGCATCACTGAATCCAGATATAATACATTTTTGTCATTTAAAATGTTCCCACAAACTCCTTTGCAGTAAATTCCATACTTCATACTTTCTCCAGCCAGTTACTGATCTGATTGGTTTTCCTTATTCTGAAATTTCATTTCGGTGAAAATATACAGTATGTGCTCAATTGTATATGGATATTTTCATTAAAAAATACCTCTGAGTTTCATCCAAGTTGTTGCATGTGTCAGTAGATTGTGACTTTTTATTGCTGAATGCTTTTATCTTTAAATGTTTTTTTGTGAGTAGTATATAATTGGATTTCATTTTTTAATGAAATATGATAATTTCTCCCTTTTGGCTTGAATGTTTATTCTATTCATATTTAATTTAATTATTGATATTGTTTTTCATTCTATATCCTGCCCTTGCTATTTCTTTTCTATTTGTCCTATCTATCTTGTTTCTGTTTTTAATCTTTCCTTTCTCTTTGGGATTACTTGAAAATCTTTATTATTTCATTTTATCTTCCCTATTGATGTTTTTGTCAAATCATTTTGTTTTACAGTATGTTTAGTTGCTGTGGTGTTGAAAATATATATTTTGAACTTACTACAATTTTCAAATATTATATCATTTACTTATACAGCAGTGTATTATATATTTTCCTTTTCTTCACCTTCGTGTTAGTACTTTTATGTATTGTACTTCTACATATGATATATACCAGTGAATATATTAAAATTATTATTGAAAATATTTTATATTTGTATGTATAATGAACAAGTATGTCTTCCTAGTTTGTATAACATAAAATTTTCTTCATCTCAGAGAAGCTCAAGAAGTAAAGGTTGGCTATCACTGTGCACTTTCAAGCTTTGTCTGTTTTCTTTTTTTTTCTTTTGGTGCTGGAGCTCGAAATGAGGGTCTTGTACATGCTAAGCACGTGCTCTACCTGTCACATGCCCCTGCCACACACCCCTGCATTGTGGTTATATATAATATTGGGGTTCATTTTGACAAAAGCATACAAGCATATAATATAATTTGCTCTTTGTAGTCATCAGTACTTCCTCTTTCCTCTTTTCCTCCCTCTCCCTGTTTCCTTTCCTTGACTGGTCTTCTATTTATTTGTAGATTTTTTAATTTAGTGGTTTATAGATATGTATAACAATGACATTCACTGTAGTATGTTCATATATGTACATGGGATAATTTGTTCATTTTCATTCCACTGTTCCTTCATTTCCCATCCCTCCTGCCTTCCTCCCAGTTTCTTCCTCTACTCCACTGATCTCTCTTCTGCTTTCATGGGAATTCCTTTTTTTCTTTTTCCTAATTTTAGTATAGTTTTTGCATATGGGATAAAATATTCAACCCTTGGTGTGTCTTTAAATAACGTTGTTTTGACAAAAATTTTCAAAGATATGCATGGTGTATAGAATTTTATACACCTCTTTCCAGTAAATTAAATTCTATACTGACCTCTTTCCAGTAAATTAAAATTTTCCTTTTATTACATCTGGCTTAAATTCTACCTATGAGTGGTAATTCAAAATTATTCCCTATATATAATGTTCCCCTCCCTCTCTTTGATTATTTTCCTTTGCTGATGGTTTTCAGCAGTTTGACTATGATGTATCTTTGTGTAATGATGCTGGAGTTTATTAACTTTTTTGTGTTTTATGATTGATATTTTTATCAACTTTGGTCAATTTTCAGCTATTTTTTTCTCAAATATTTATCTGCCTCCTCTCCATCTTTAGAAGATTCAACTTCAATAGACTTCTCAATCTTATACAAAGCTCATTGAGACTGCTAATTGTTTTTCAGCCTTTTATTTTTTCTCCTTATGTTTTTCTTTGTATAATTTCTATTGCTATATTTTGAGGTTAGAAATATCTTCTTTAAGAAAGATAAACTGTGAAGTTTGTCTATGTCAGATAAATCAAATTTATAAGGTTCATTTGATTCTTTCTGGTTTACATTTCTTTCATTTCCATGCCATGGTTTTGTTTAAATTCTTAAACATTTTGATTTAGCTCTTTTAAAATCTTTGCTAATTCAATCATCCCTATCATATCTGATTTTGTTTCTATTACCTGAATTTTTTCCAGATTATGTCACTTTTTAAAGTTGTTTTGCCTATTTAGTATTTACTAATTGGTGCCAGAACATTTTGAATATTGTTGAGTGTATGTATCCTGCTGTCTTCCTGTAGTGTTTGGTCTTGCTCTTCAGATCACTAATTTACTTGCCAATCACTTTAATCTTTCTGAAGCTTGTTTTTATGTTTTGGTAGTATATACGGAGTGTTAGTTTAGTCTTTGTTCAAAAGCATGGCATTTCTGAAATATTTGTTGAATTTCTTGGATATTCAATGAAGTGTTTTTCAGTCTGTGGGACCTCAAACATGTCTCCATAGGAATGAGCTTGTGTATTTATCTTATTATTCAGTCAGAGCTTTAAAAGGAGTACACCCCTTTTAAAAGTTCTGGGTATATCTTCTCTGTAGTCACCTTGTCTAGGATAATTTGTCCTGCAGACTCTAACCATTTCAGCCTTTCTTATCTCAGCAAGATTTTCTTCTGGAATCCTCTCTTTTCACTTTGTTCTAGAAAGTGCCTGCAATTAAGAAAGCCTGACATTTGTAGTGTATGCTCCATTTGTTTTCTTTCTTTCAGTGATTTCAGCCCTGTTCTGTCTGTTGTGAAGTAACTGTGAAAAGATTTTGATAATATCCTCTCATTCCCTAGAGTTTTCCTTCTTTATTTTGTTTTACTTTGTGTTGTGGAAGGAAGGCTAGTCCTGTACTAAGTATTCAATCTTGACTGGAAGCAAAATTTCCTATTACTGGTTGTTTTTTTTTAATTTCATGCAAACTTTCTTTACTGTTGGGGTTTTAAGTACTGTTGCTTGGCTTATATACACTAAGATTCCTTTATGTTATGTCATTTTCCAGCTGTTTTATAATAAAGGCTGTGTGTGACAGAACTCCTGTATCACCTCTTACTGAACTCCAGTGTTCTTGTGAGCACAACTTGGAGACCACCATTTCAACAGTAAAGGTCATCATGGTCACTGTGCCTGAAGACTAATTAAAATGAATACAAAATCTCATGTAAAACAATCACTTTATACTATTAATTTCCACTTTATTTAGAAGTTCCTATTACTGCACACTCTGATTTAAAAAGTAATAAAAGTAGAAGAAATGAGCATAGCAAATGTATGAAGATGTTTAAGAGTAATTAAAATGTCTTAGGGATGTCAATATCTTTTAGAATCTTAAAGTATTTGGTTTTTTCCCATCAGAACTTTTTATTCATTTAGCATAACAAATTATCGTAAATTCTTATGCTCCATTCCCATTCTTTCAATTTTCTCTCACGTGCACTTTTCTTTCCCTTAATACTAGTATTTTTTTCTGTAATCTATAGGTATCCTTTTCCTCCTTTGTTATACTTAGAATTATAGAAATTTTTGACCTTTGCCTAAAGGGTTTATCTGAGTCAATAAAAATGCAACATTAGTAAATACCCTGTAATCTGATCAGTGGAACCTAAGGCATTAAAGACCAATTTTATTTGCCCATATAAGTCTGTATCATTTGGAGGAAACATGTAAAAGAAAGAAAGAAAGCAAGCAAAGCACAAAATTATATCAACTCACTTCAAAAACTTTAAAAATATTATACTGTTTTAAGACTTATTATGTGATACTGATGATACCACTGGTTACCAGTGACGAGTTCTGCTTCCTCACATGTTGAAGTTTGAACATTAGAGAAGCATGCTGAGGCAAGCATATAAAGCAAGGTTTATTTAAAAAGGGGTAACATAGACTTTTCCTGGGAGGGAGAAGGGGGCCGTAGCTGGTATCCTGGTATCCCAAGAAGTGAGGGTGTTTTGCCTTTTAATATGTGCTGTATTCTCCTGCTCTCTTCCCCTTTTCTCTCTCCTTCTTGCCTACATGACTAGACCCATGAGATGCTTGGTGGGATGGCCAAAAGGTGAGAAGCAGATGAACAGGGGGAAGGGCCAAGGTGGAGTGATCTGGGCAGGAAGAGGGAGTAATTAACAACTCCCTATAGGGAGGGACAATCCCTGGGACAGGTAACCTTAGGAACATGTTGGAGCAGGGGCAGGTTGCTAAGGGTGGCGAAAGGGATCCAAAGACATTTCAGTCCCTTAGGGAGCAGTCTCCAAATTCTCAGACTCACTCCAATTGGCCTCCTTGATCCGACCTGACTCGATTTACCTATTTATCTATACTGATTGCCTGTCTAATTCTGGCTTCACTGAAGAATGTCTGTAAGCCAGAAAGAATAATTTAAAACATAATTAATTCACACTTTTAATATTTCCAAATAAACATATTTTATTCACTAATCCCTGCAGAAGATAGCCATAAGATAGAGGTCAGCTCTCTACCGTTGTTACAAGATCCTAAAAACTTCCTACAGAAGTGATAAGCTAATGAATTAAAATTTTACATTTAAATAAGTCATAATAAATTAAGTTGGACCTAGGTATGCCACAGGAGTAGTCTTTTATTCTACAGACCTGTGGCATGTTTTTGAAATGGAACTTCTTAGAATCTTTTCACTGACTTACACTCTGGTCTTGGCATTTATTGTTATTGCCCTACTAAAACTGTAGTCAATAAAAAGTGGTATAGTGTAGTTATTTTTTCTGGCTCAGCACTCCTCACTTTTGGAGTACAGCTCCACCTACACAAAGCACATAATCCAAGTAGTTCTCAGTCACAGTGCCTCATCTCCTTATGGTCAAACAGTTGGGCATGTGTCCCAGGCAGAAATAATCCACAGACTTCCCCTTGGCAAATCCTAACAGAGTTTGTCCCAAGGTTGTTGTATGGCATGGGAAGAGAGAAGTCTCCTTGCCTTTATACCTGTTACAATTGGTAAGCTGGCAGCTTGCAAATGGGTCTGACAGTGGATATCTTTCCTGCCATGTGGAGATAATCTATCTGCTGAATTAAAGCAACATGAAGAGGATACTACAGCCAAAAGATGGAGAAAATGATCCCAGCATTTAATCCCCTGAATATAGTCATGTCTAAGCCAAATCTCTGCCTGAAATTTCCAGCATATATGCCAAAGACTTTTGTACAAAATATTTTCAATTAAATATCTACAGACTGCTACAGAATTCTTAATACAAAAACTAATGAAAGATAAAGCTTTAAATTCCATTTAGGATTTAGGACTCTATAATAGTATCTACATTGATATATTTACGTTCCTATGATTGATATTTCATGGTTCATTTAATTTTTCACATCTTTTGTTTCATTTTGTTCTAGGTATATTTCCTATGAGTAACATATAAATGCATATTTTAAAATGTAGTCTCATAGTCTCTGAATTTTATAAATACACTTAATTTTCTCTATTTTAAAATATTTTCTTATATACTGCATCTTTAACTTAATCATTTGATGTCTTTTGTTTACTGTCAGGTCATTTTTTCATTTTCCCTTCATCTTCTTCTTTTCCTGTTGTGGAGAGTTAAAAACTCGTTCAAGTTTACACTGTTAGAAAACAGTGAAAATGGGACTTGGACCTATATATACTTGAACTCTTAATGATATTGCTCCTAGGGTGAATAAAGGTAGTATTTGCTTATAGCCTTACAGTGGGAATGGATATTCAAGGATGAACAAGAGATGCCATTAATTTGAACTGACTGTTCTTAAAAGAATGAGTCAAAAGTAAAAGAAGCATGTAGAATGACTGAAAAATGTCCTGTTTGGGTGACTTGATATATACTCTCCAGGTAATCAGGACATCAGACATAAGGGAGGGAAAATATTTTAAGTTGTAGGTGCCATGGAAAAGGTTGTTAGAAAATATAGAACCATAGAGCTTGTTGGTAGTTTGTTAGAAATACTCCAATTCAGAAACCTCATCTGGGCTAGAATTTAAAAACACGTTGTCTAAATGTTTAAGGAAATGATGGATTTAGCCATGGAATGTGTAACAAAGCCAGATGACAACAAAGGATAGGACCATCAATAAGCACATAGAAGTTTATGTTGTTTAGATGAATAAATAGATGCAGACCACTGGAAACAGTACCTAGAATAAAAAAAAATGTGTTAAACAGTGCTCAGATGATGATGATGATGATGATGATCAATAATAAAACCTACCTTCATATTTTTTCTTACTTACAGACACTGCTTTACTTTCAAGTCCCAAACTAGGCCTTAGAGAATTCGTCCATTATTTACCTCATGTGATAAATACTTTCCAACTCTTATTTTGAGCCAGGAAGAAATATTAACCCTGATACCCCAACTATATTTTGTTTCTAATAAAAAAAGGAATGAATACTAGTCAAGCGATGATGAGAAATACTTTCTCTCACAGTGATTTTTTAGCCTCTGCAACAACTACACTAATTTTTAAGGCTGCTAAAATAATCTTAGATAAATAGTAGGAAGCTTTATACCATATCTATAGCCCTATACATATATTTTTCCAGATAAAACAGTAAGATTTATCTCTTTTTAAAAAAAAATATTTTTCATCTGGTTCCACTGGTACAATTTGGTCATGTTCAGTATGTGTGAAAAGTACTTTTTCCTCTTTTCCCCAAACACATCTATACATACTGAAGGTGAAGTTTGTGCATCCCTGGGGATTTTAGGAAAAAGAGAGAGGTGGAAGGAAAAGTTGAAAGGCAAAGAGCAGGTTCACATTGTCAAGCCACATGATCTGTCTGAATTCTACCCAGGGGATCACGCGTTCTTATTGTCAGAAGCAGAGAGATCTTGGGAAGCAAGAAAGACAATTCAGAAATGATAGGAAATCCCAAGCCAAATAGTGAAAATGAATGATAACATTTTACAAGTTACAAAGCAGTTTTATTCCAAAGGATTTTTTAGAGTAAGCATGGTGTTTCAGCTGCCTACATTTTCTGACTGAGATAAACTTCATAACAATTGAAATAATATTTAAAAGAAATGGGATTTATGAATTAACTTTAATTCACTTTATTTTTAAAAGTTAACAATTTACACAATAGTATTTTGAGTACAAATCCAAATTATGCAGATGTTTTACACTTAGTCCTACTCGTCTTTTCTAATTTTGTTTCATCTATATATTTTGCCTAATTATGATCATTTTTATCTTTCTGTATTCTCTGAAAAGAAAAAACTACTGCTTGAATGAACAATACAATTTTAAGAATTACTTTATCAGGATACTCCTTTGTGCTGCCCTCAAGTTGGTTTCACATATCTGCTCTGCTTTATGTTGGACTGAGAATCATTGATATTTTATTAACTTGTCCTTGGAAAATTACTATGATGTCTATATGCAGATACACACACAAAAACTCCTTATCTTAAGGTCAAAGAATAATAGAATTAGGACTATGATCATCTAACTTTAAAATTCAATTTATTAGTTCATTATACCAAACTCTTTTAGGGTTAAAGAGTTTGAATGACATGCCATAGGAAATCATGTTTAACTTTGTAAAACACATCTTTGGGCATTGAGATACTTAATGCTATGATATGGAGATAGTCTGTAGTCTTTGAGGGCTCATAATATAAGCAAATACATATGCTGAATTCATGTACAAAGAAACAATGTAGTCACATAACTAGATATTAAAAAACAGCTGTATTATATTTACATGTAAGTAAATTATGAGTTCATTTTAAAGATGACCAGTGAATACATATTTCCTTGCATGTTATGTTTATATCTAATAGTTTGAGGAAATCATTAAAGCTTTTCCTATGAGGTCAGTCATGAACACTTTAATGGCGTATGTGCTATAATTGGCATGATCTTGAACATGTTACATGAGTATACACCTAATGGTAATAAAGGAGAAACATTATATTGAGTGACATAAAAAGCAGTATCTGTACCATTAGTATATATTGAAATTGGATTGTAAACAATGAAGATCAATTTGTACTGAGATACCCTATTTGTACTGTGATTTTTTTCTTTCTTCCTTTTATGCATCTACTTCTTTAATTTTTATTTTCTTTCCCTTGGCATTATTTGAATGGTAATGAGCAAGAACATGAAAACTAAGAAACTTATTTTGAGATTGTTACTTTTGGCTTGGATCTGGTGCCTTTCACCTATGAATGTTATGGGGGAAGACCTTCCATAATGGTTCTGACTGGGCTCGACCCAGCTGGGTCACCATTTCCATAGAGAACCCTCCTCCCACCCGTTAATATCTGTGTGGTGCCCACATAATACTTGGGAAACTTTTGTCTTAATAGCTTTTTAAACTTGACAATTTTTCATTCTGTGTTGAACCATTATTTTTCTGTTTCTTTTCCAAAGGCTTAGAGGGAGAGGTGGCAAGAAGTCACAGAATATCTTAAGAAACTAAAGAAAATTTAATGTGTCCCTATGAATATAGCCTCATACATTAAATTCCACTCAAACAGAGCACTAGTTGCTTTTCCCCCCCTCTTGTACACAGAATTAACTTTATAAAATCAAGAAAATGGGTAAAGGTGTAAGTGTGGGGAAGTGAGAGTGGATTGAAAACAATGCACTCTATTTCCTCATGAACTCAGATGTAGTAGTTTTATATATTTTTCAGTACTGAAAAAATAATTTCAGGAAAAATTTGAAGTCAAATTAGCAGCAAAAACAGTGAGGGAAAATAAGTTTGTCAATGTTGATAGTTACTGATCAGAGAGGACTTGAAACTGGTTTAAAAATCATGAACCCAAATACAGAAGGTTGCATTCTAAAATTGACTCCTCTCTTAGATTATTCAGTCCAACATTAATATAGGTACTTCCATGAAGGACTTTATAAATGGAATTAAGTTACTAATCACCTAACTTTAAATGAGTGAGCTTGCCCAGGATTATCTGAGTGTGCTCAGTGTATTCACAGGATCCCTCAAATGCAGAAGAAAGAAGAGTGTCAGAGATTGTGGCAGAAGACGTGAGGCAGAAGGTGACGCCAGAGAAAACTTGTTCATTGGTGGTCGTGAATGGATCTACAAAGTGGGGAGCAATCCAGAATTTCTAAGTAGAGAACAATCCCCAGATGACTTGCAACAGAAAATGAGGTTCTTAGTCCCACAAAAGCATGGAACTGATCTTGCCAACAATCTGAAGGGGCCAGGAAATAGGTTCTTTCACAGCCTCAAGAAGAAAGTATGGTCCTAAAGATGTCTCGATTTCTGCCTTGTGAAATTCCAAGCACAGAGACCAGTTGAAATGTGCTGTACACAGAATACTAAACTACAGAACTGATAATAAATCTGTGTTATTTAAGGAGCTGAATTTGTGGCAGTTTGCTTCAGCAGTAGTGAAAAAACTAATACAAAACATGTTTCTCAACCAAAAACTTATGATGAGAGGCCAGGTCAATATAGAATGAAAATAAACATGTTGCAGCTGATGGCCTGAAAGAAGGGGGCAAGGCTGCTGTCCCCCTGATGTTATGAAGAAGCCTAGAGGACTCAGAAATCATCTCTTGGATCAGACAGAACAGTGGTTTTTGGTGATTATCTAGAAAGATAACTGTCATCAATACTATTGTAGAAATGGGAATGTTTGGTTAAAACCCCCACCTCTAACACAAGTAGACTTTTGCTAATATTGAAAGTTTATTAGTCATCTGACCATGGTCCTTTGAGTGAATACAAAATGCAAAATATTCATATAGCAGATTGCTACAAGGAATGGTATCAAATCAAGATAGAGAATACAAAGGGCAAAGCAAGATTTTAGTGAATAGAGTGTATTTAATACATTAGAAATGAGAGACAGAGATGCCCACATTTTTCTGAGGCTTTATGAAAATATTCATGATAGAAAGGAAAACTGCTTGAAAGGCAACCTGTTCCACTTTTGTTTGAGATGAAAGAATGAGTTTTTAATCATCATTCTGCTATGTACTCTTTCTCATATTTACTGAGATACAGTTTGCATACCATAAAATAGAACAATTTTAAGTGAACAGTTGAGTTCAGTTTTGACCAACATATGAACCCATGTAATTAACCATTGCTCCTAAGATTCAGAACATCTTCATAATTTTCAAAAGTTGATGCATGAGTTTCTGTCAATTCCTGCCACTTCTCATCCCAGTCAAGAATACTACTTTTCTCACTCTAGATTTCTTTTGTTTTTGAAAACTTCACATAAAAATGAGTCATACCACACATACATCTTTTGCACTATGCAAAACGTTTGTGAGATTTTTCCATATTCTTGCATTTATTAGTTGTTTCTTCCTTTTTAAAAAAATTCTATTCCTTTGATTCTACTGTCTGTCTGCACTACCTATGGACAATGAAAATGTGATCTACTTTCAATTTTGAGTACATCATTTATATAGTTTTACATATAAGTTCTTTTTATGAGAATTAGGTTTTTATTTCTCTGGGACAAATATTAGAGGGATTGCTTATATGCATGGTAATGTCATATTTGATGTTATTGAAAATCACAAAACTTTTATCCACAGTGGTGGTCTGTTATTGAACCTCTACCAGGTAGATATTTATATGAATATTTATCAGCCATTATAAGTTAACTTTTATGAATGATAAATTTTACTGGTTTTTCAACCAGACATTCATACTCTTCCAGCATCGTTTGTTGAAAGAATTATCCTTTTCTTACTGAATTTTCTTGGTTCATTTGTTGAATCACAACAGTCATATCTGTGTGGGATTATATCTTCACTATCCATTTTTATTCCACTGAACTTTATACATTGTATTTCAAAACCACACAGTCTGTGTGTATGGGGCGGGGAGTTGCTGGGGATCAAATCGAAAGCCTTTGCAGATGCAGGGCAAGTGCTGTATCACTGAACTATACCCTTGGCCTTAAACCACACTTTCTGAATTACTGTAGTTTTATATTAAATTTTGAAATCACAAAAGTTTAAGTCTTCCACATGTATTCTTCTCTTTCAAGATTATTTTAGCTGGACTAGATTATTAACATTGCCATGCAATTTTTAAGAATCAGTTTGTCAATTTCTCTATAAAACTCAGATGGGAATTTGTGATTTCATTGTCTCTATCAATCAGTTTAGGAAGAATTGACACCTTAATTTTTTTAAAAAATTTTCCATGAGTAAACATCATATATAATTTCAACTATTTAGACTCTTTTTCTTAATCTGTCAGTAGTAATTTGTAGTTTTCAATGTGTAAACCTTTGCACGTACCTTATTAAATTCATATCTAAGTATATTATATTCTTGATAGTATTAAAAGGGTTTTAAATTTGCTTCCTGTTTTAAAATGATTTTGCTTTGGAAATAAAATTTATTTGTATATGCTGACATTGTTTTATTTGAACTTGCTATTTCACTTATTACTTTCTCATATATTTGGTAGATTTTAGGATTTTTAATGTATACAATTTTGTTAGTCATCTTTCTGTTATTGTGAGAAAATACCAAAGATAAACAATTTAAATGAGGACAGGCTTATTATTTCAGCTTATGGTTTCAGAAGTTTCAGTCCATGGTTGGTCGACTCCCTTGCTTTTGAGCCTGTGGTAAGGCAGAGAATATCGTGGCAGGGTGCACATGGTGGAACAAACTTACACATCTCATGGTGGCTGGAAAGCAAAGAGATAGAGGAAGAGGAGAGAATCCCAAGATCCCCTTCAAGAGCATATTCCCAATGGCCTAGCCTCGTCTAACTAGGCACCTCCTTTTAAAGATTTCTACCAACTCCCAATCATACACAGGCTGGGAACAAGCTTTTAACACATGGACATTCAGGGACATTTCAGACTCAAACTATGCCAACAAAATGATTCACAAATCATTTAAATTTTTGAAATATACTTTTGAATCTGTGTTGTCCCCATTAATGGTACTGAGCAGAACTTCTACTGCAATGTTGAATATAAGCACATCAGTCTGTAGTGGATTATACTGATGGATTTTCGAGTATTAAAATAACCTCACATACCTAAGATAAAACTGATGTGTTGATGATATATTTTATTTATATATGATGCTAGTTTGATTTGCTGGTATTTTATTTAGATTTACCAGTGTTAATATAGATATTAGTGTTTTTATTCTAGTAATATATTTGTCTAAATTTGGAAATATTCTCTACTCCTGTATGTTTTAAAGCCTGTGTAAGAGTTGTAATATGTCTTTATTAAATTATTAGTAGACTTCACTGATAAAGGAATTTTAAACTAGAGATTCTCTTTTCATTCTTTACATTTTTGTCTGAGAATATTTTAAATTTTATAATTATATATCATTTGGTGCATATAAGGAAATGTAAGTTTTCTTTTTCCTCTTAAGTCAATTTTATTAATTTGTTTAGATTTTAATATGACCATTTCCTCAAAGTTACTGAAACTAATGGGAATAATTTTTTTTTTTCAGAATAGTCCTTTATAGTCATTTCAGTATCTGTAACCTCTGTTAAAATGTTTTAGTTTCCAATCCTGTTACAGGTAACTTACAATTTTCTTTTTACTTTTTTCCTTCATCATTCTAGCTAGAGTTTTATTAGTTTAATAGATCCTTTCAAAGAAAATCCTTTTGGTTTCATCCATGTTTCTTTATATTTTGTTTGTTTTCTATTTCATTGATTTCTAACGATATATTTATTTTTATTTCTTTTACTATGTGTTTAATTTATTCTTATTCTAACTTAATGTAAATATTTATATCACACATCATAGACCACTCTCATTTTCTAATATAACAATTTAGAGGTCTAGATTTTCATATAAATATTGTTAGGTTTGCATCCACAGATTTTAATGTCTCATTTTAAAAAATCATTCTTTTTAGATATTCATGATGTATACTGTATTTTGACATGTTGTACATACATGGAGTATAACTTATTCTAATTAGGATTCCATTTAATATTTCATTTTTTAATTTATGAAGTTCAACATTTTCTAATTTCACTTGCCATTCCTTCTTCAATACATAAATCATTTAAAAGTATTTTATTCAGTTATTTATTAAGGCTTTTCTAAATATCATCTTGTTATTGATTTCTGGTTAAGTGTTCTTGTAAATAACATATGCTTACTGATTCCAGTCCTTTTGAGTTCGTTGAAATATGTTTTATGATCCAGCATGTGGACTCAATTAATGTTCTGTGTGCACCTGAAGATAACATTTTGCCACTATTCACAGGTGGAAAGCCTTATAAATGGCAGCTAGGTAATTTTGTTTGAGACTCTTGTTGGAGTTTTCTTACTCATTTTCTCTGTAATCTTTCTATCAAGTACTAAAAGAAGAAAAATTATATAAATCAATGATAATTAGTTGTCATTGGGTAGATTTGTATATTTTTTGTAGTTCTGTATTTTTTTATTATAATGAACTTAATAGTACTAGTGTGTACACTTTCTATTGTATTTCTATTCCTATTTCTCCAGCCAAATAATTGCCCTCTCAACTGTTGTGAAAGGAGCTCAAGAATCCCTCGTAAGATCTAGAGTAGTTTTCCATTATGATTGGTTTAACTGTGATCCTAGTGTGTGGGGATTCTCTATCAATTGTCCATGTGTTCCATGAGGTCTGTCCACTTTAGTTAAACTTAAGTGCCAACACTTTGAAAGTTCTGAAAGTTTTCTTTTTTATAGTGGATATACTATGATAGCTGTATTTCCTCAAAAGTTATTATTTGCCTGGCCTCTGGAGTTGTTCTGTATATATGCAACTTAACATTCAGCTGAATAATCATGGTGATCACTTTGCAGATGTTTTGAACATTTTCTCTGAGCAGCTTCTTCTTTTGTCAGTACTCTACCTTTTCTACCCCAGCACTAAACACATTGATAATCCAATGGCCTAGTAATAAAATACAGAAATCTGTGGCTCCTTTCTTATTGTTGTTTGTAGTTTCCTTCTATAATAGTTTACATTTCTTTGCAACTTAAATCTAATCAATAAATTAAAATAGTAGTGTCAAGAGTTTTCCATTATTATAGTTGATTACAGCTGTATGGCACTTTCAGTATTTGTTACTTCATTAAGGAGATGCATTATTCCATGTTGAAACATTATCATTTTTATGGTTTTTAGTTAAAGTAAATCTATCTTTCTATAAATTTCCATTAATTTTCATTTTATTTTTGGTATGAAATAAAAGTAAAACCCATACTTCTCTTATTTTATCTCACTTAAATAGCTAAAAATAAAACACTATCATTTGGAAAAAATATTAGTTTTACATTGTTTCTGTTAATTATACCCATACAGTATTGAGGTTACTTTACTATTTTATGTTCATCATTATATTCTAATGCTGTTCCAGTTAACTTCTTTTTTTTTTTCATGCTATAGATTAAACACAAGGCCCTAGGCATGCTAGTTTAATGCTCTATCACTGAGGTATATACTCAGAATAGCCTTTTTGAACAAAAGCAGTTTGCAAACCTTTTTCATTTAACTCCATCATTTTGAACCCTATTCTCACCTACTTATAGCACCTATTTCCCTTTACTTATTGAAGCACTTTTCCTATTACATTGAATAGTAAACAGATGCCCATTTAAAAAATTAAAAGACAGGAAAATTACCAAACAGAAATGTCCTTACAATCCAAATAATCTTTTCTGTCTTTTTTTAATTGGTATATTTCTAAGTAGCATAATTTTGAAGGTTCATTCAGTCATATTTTGTGAGATTTCTAAAGCAGACAGTGAATCTTCTTTGAGAGATTTTTTTCAGAAGGATTTCCTGTCACTAATTATAACATTGCCAGAATAAGTATCATTGATATATAGCAAAATTGATCCTTTTAAAAATTTTCAACCAAATGCCATTTTAAAATAAAGCATCAAGGCCCCCACGTTCTTAAGGAATTCTTGATGTGGCCAATTATATCAAGTGTGATTTGTTTAAGTGGTGATTTTCTTTAGGACATTTGTGACAGTTTGATTATGTAAGTTATTTCATATAGTAACTTCTCATTCTTTAGTTATTAGCTATGATTGACATCTCAGTTGCTTGGAACATATCGTTGAAAGTATTAATATTTTAAGATAATCTCTTTTAAAAATTATATTGTTTTACATAATGATGCAAATAATAATGCTTAACATTTATTAAAAATTTATTTTATGTTAAACTCTTTACATGTATTACGAATGTAGGTAAACGTTCTCACCATGTCTTTATTGCTTTCTTCCTCTTTCTTTGGCAAATTGAATATCTTGCCTGATATTGAATTTTTTCTCATTCTCTTTCTAATCATCATGTCTGGTGACATAAAAACTACATACGGACATACCAATGATGTGCTCCTAGTGAAGCCATCTAATGGGTTAACTCATCCTTTACACATTGTCCTTTGTGAACCTGCCTTTTGTTTTATTTACCTTTGTCTGGCATTCTAAATTTGGAAGAAAATTTCACCTAATTTATTTATTGAGATATTAACTACTAGAGTCAGCTATTCCAGGAGAAAGGAACAAGAGAAACGTTCCTTAAAAGACCTCCTAATCAGAAATGTTTCTCTTTAGATTTATAGAATCCAAAACGCCTGTTAACCTTCAGTAACATCAGAATGTGCATCAAATAAGTGGACCACTACAAGATTAATGCTTATACTAGTGTCCAAATGTCCTTGGCTAAAAATACAATTCCTTGAATTTCCTATATAAGTTCTTTGCTTGCAGTTTTTGGCTACTATGGTCATAAGGACTACAGAATGGCCAGTTTCTGATTATCTAGCTCATTATAATAAAATTCTTTCTATATCACCACCTTACCTCTTGAGTAAATAGATTCCATTCTATAGCAAGCAGACTGAGTCTTTGCAGTAACATTAGCCATTCTATCTCTTGCATTCCAACAACTGCACTTTGAACGTTCGCTAACATTTCAGATCTCATCAATCCTAGGATATATCTAGCTTTTAAAAGCCACTATAGGCTGGACACAGTGGCACATGCCTGTAATCCCAGCAGTTCAGAAAGCTGAGGCAAGAGAATCTCAAGGTCAAAGTCTGCCTCAGCAACTCAAGGAGGCCCTAAGCAACTTAGCAAGACCCTGTCTCAAAAAAATGACAAAAGGGCTAAGATTTGGCTCAGTGGTAAAGGGCCTTTGGGTTCAATCCTCAGTACCAAAACTTAACAAAAAAAGCAGCAAGTAGTAAGATTCTGTAGAGAGTAGACTGTATTGCTGTTTACACACACACACACACACACACACACACACACACACACACCCTTCCGTAAATGCAATATAGCATCTTTTGACACATCACAATAGCCAAAATGGTACTTTGAAAAAAAGTCAAATTTGCATTTGTCAAATTGTTTGGTTATGAATAAAATGGAATATTGATTTGGGAAGCTCAGAAGAAAATTATAAGTGTAGATATGAAGCACCATGAGAAGACTAAAGCGGTAAATACCCTATTGGATTTGTCTTCTTGCAGGTAAAATCTGTGGTAAAGTTTTCTTTTCTTTTTTTTTTTTTTGAGGATGCATTTTGTTTTCTGAGTTCTTATAGTAGGTTAAAAGCTGTTAAAATAATGAATACATGATGAAGTATGGGTTATATTTGCGATTGTTTGTATCAAACAAGGTATTAATCATGCATACTACTTTAATGAGTCATTAATAGAATTTAGGCTTCTGTAAATACAAAAATATTATATAAAACAATTACCATGTTTTTAATTGGTTATTACTAGAATTTTGCATTTTTTGATCTGAATGAAATATTGAGCATTTGTATTTAAATAAATATCAGAAACATGAATTACAATTTCTTCAGTAAAAATTCTTTCACTGAGTGCTATGGTCTGAATATGTCCAGTCCAAAATGTATGTGTTGCTAAGGTGATAGTATTAAGAGGTAAGGCCTTTAAGAAGTGAATAGACCATCCTCATAAGTGGGATTTAGGCCTATTCACTGATATATACCTTTCTAGCTTCTGCCAGTTGAGGACATGGTATCCCTTCCCTCTGAAGATGCAGCAATATTGCCATCTTGAGAGAAGTCCTCACTTGGCAAGCAAATCTGCCATCACCTGATTTCCCAGTCTTCAAACTGTGAGAAATAAATCAACCAGTAGGTTGTACTGTGTTATAACAGTACAAATGGACTAAGACAGTAATTTGTACAGAGATGTAGTGGTATTGCATTAACAAATATCTAAAAATAGTTTTGGAAATGGGTAATGGGCAGAGACAGGAAGAGTTTGCAGGAGCATGCTAGACAAACCTTATACTACTGTGAATGGAGGAACATTAAGAACAATTATGGCAAGGGCTAAGAAGAGAGCTGTGAAAAATCCTCATTGTTCTTAGAAATTACTTAAGTGATCATGAACTCAACATTGGAAGAAATATGGACAGTGAAAACCATTCTAATGAGGTCTTGATTGGAAATGAGGAACAAGGTATTGAAAACTGGAGAAAGGTCATCCTTGATATAAAGTGGCAAAGAGCTTGGCTGAACTGTGTAAATATTTTCTTGATCTCGCTGGAGGCAGAAATTAAGAGTGATTAAGCCAAATAAATCTCTAAGCAGCATAGTTTTCAGGATGCTGCATGGCTTCTATTAGTGATTTATAGTTAAACTTGAAAACATGGAAATGATTTAAAGATGGAATTTAAAATTTAAAAAGAAAGCAAGAAATAAAACTTGGAAAATTCTTAGGCTGATTACTTAAAAGAATAAGCATGTTTAGGAGAGAAACCAAGGGTGTGGCCAAGCAACCTTTAGATAAAGAGAATAGATAGAAGAAAAGCAGGGTACTAGTCATCAAGACAATGATAGAATGACTGCAGAGGCATCTCAGAGATCTGTGAGGCTGACATGCCCATCATAGTTCTAGAGTTCCAGAATCTTGAGGGTCTACCATTTTCCAGGGAAGGTCCAAGGAGAACCACCTAGGTTCTGAGAACACCCAGAATTGCCTCAAGTCTCTCCTCACATTCTAGTGCAGCACTCCTTTACAGCAGATATCTTCCACAGTACAGTCCAAGCATCACCTGGGCCCACCTGGGCCACCATCTGTGGCTCAGATGATGCTTGGACTGTACTGTGGAAGGCACTTGCTATAAGCATCACAGCATCTGCTTGTTGCTATTTCTTCAGGCTGAAGAGTGCAAGAGCTAAGGAGGCTGCCTTCTCCTACAGTCAAGAATGTCTAGGACAGCCTGTGAACCGAAACAGAGATTTGCTGCAGGAGAAGGCCAATTCAGAGAGCCCCTGCAAAAACAATGCTTTCAGAAACCATTGAAGGCAGAGCTACACCTAACACACTACATCTGTGATGTCATCAACAAGGAATGTCAGCCTAGGAGAGCCACAGGACTTTAACCTGTGAGAGCTGTATGTGGGTTTTGCTCAGCAAAGTCCTGGGGGCAAGTTCCTCTGAGGTCTTAGCAGATCAACCCCGGCCCCAGAGGGTGGGACATGGAATCGGGGAGGATGACTCTAAGGCTCTAAGATTTGACATTGTTTGTCTTGTTGGGTTTTGGAATTCCTGGGACTTGTTTCTTCTTCCTTTTCTCCTGTCCCTTCTTTTTGGAATGGGGATGTCTCTACTATGCCTATTTTAGCACTGTGTTTTGAAAGCACTTAACTTGTTTGATGTCATAGGGTCATGGCTGATGGGGAATTTGCCATAAGATGAATTCTATATCAATGAGTCTCATTGATATAATGCTTAGATGAGACTTTGGAGTTAAACTTTAAAGTTGATGCTGATTTAAGTTGACTTTTGGGGAGCTATTGGGATGAATTCATTATGTGTGAGAAAGACATGAAATTTGGGGCCAAGGGTAGAATGCTATGGTGCGAATGTAGCCCTTCCCAAAATCAGGTGTTGCTAATTATATTAAGAGGTGGAGACCTTAAGAGATGAGTAAGCTGTCAAGACTTTTCATTTGTGACAAGGAGTGAGGCCCTATATAAATGTGTGCTCATATTTAGCTCTGCAATTTTATTTGTTCCAAACTATTACTAATTTGAGCTGATTAATAAGCAAAGCATTTTCCTCCCAATTTAACATGTGCTGAGTTCATGGACAAGGCATAAGTCAGTGTCATGGTCAGCAAAAAGGCCCATCCTATAGAGTTGTGTGCAGGTTGCTGAGAGGAGACTAGGCATGCTGAAGGTGTCTTCTCCCCTCTTTCCAAGTGAGTGGCTATGGGAACTCATCCCTGGAGCCTTCTTTAGCCAGCTGCTCCTCTTAACTCACTCTCATCCCTCACCTAGCTCAGGACAGCCATACTGCATTAATGGCTAAGTGCAGGGAACACCACGGAGCGCGTGATGGTATTCAGAAAGCTTTATCCTCACATGCTTTTGCTGTGCAGCTCATTTTTTAACAAAGGACTAGAAACGAAAATGTGGATGTGAGCAGGGGGTGAAAGACCACTTTGTAGCAAATGAATTACATTCAAAGTCAATTTTTAACTAATTCTTCCTGTGGCTATTAAAAGAGCTAGTGTTACTTAGAGTCACAGACTAGTTTCCAGAAAATGAATATCAGTGAGAGATCCACTTCTGGGCATAAAGCATCCTCTTTAGAGAAAATCATTCTTGAAGTTCATATATTAAGTTTGTTCTCACTATTCTAAGGCAGGTTTGAAAAATATAACAGAAAGAAAGAAAAACTGTTGGATTTATCCATCTTAAAGAGACGGTAAATTGACCTCCTGCTGATGACAGAGCACTCAGTTGGGGAAGGAAACAAAAAAATAACAAAAAACCCTTCACAGCAAACAATAGAGATTGCTTCAGTTCAATTTCCTCTCATATACAGGTTCTGGCTTTATGGTTTAGCCCCATAATACATTTATTAGGAGAAAATTCAAGAACATTCACAAATAACTGAAAATAAAGCCTAGTACACCTAAATAAAGCCTAAAATATTTTGTATAACTTTTTTTTTTACTCTATTGCCT
>PVHX01020683.1:0-31394 GCA_004024805.1 Geosciurus inauris
CAAAAAAAAAAAAAAAAAATATCACAAGCAAAACAATGAATGTGAATATAATGCATGTTCTGCAGTCCACCATCAGAGACAGTCACTGCTAATGTTTGGGTTCATTCTCCTCCAGGTTGCTATGGTGGAATAAGCTCTGTTCCCACCAAAACGCTTGCTGACGCCTGGATCCCCAAGCAGCAGTGTTGGGAGGTGGCACCTGGCAGGACGGCATTTATGAATGGATTAATGCTTGCTATCTCAGTAAGTTCTAGCTCTAGTTGGGACTGAATTAATCACGCCAGAGTGGGTTGTTATAAAGCCAGTTTGGCTTCTCTGGCTGTCACTTGTGCACATGCTGCTTGTCCTTGTACCATGGAGCCCTCATCAGGAACTGAGCAGATGCCTCCACCATGCACTTGGACGTCCCAGCCTCCAGAATCATGAACCAAAATAAACTTTTCTTTCTAAATTACCTAGTCTCGAGAACTCTGTTACAACAACAAAAAACGAAGTAAGACACATACTGTGAAGGCTATTTCGTATCTCACAGAATAGATGGGCAGCAATATGCATTTTACCTGCTTTTCTTATGGGATGGTCATTTCTTTCTTGTTGATTTAAAAAACTCTTTATATTTGATGAACTAAAGTACATTTACATTAATTCGTGAATAGTCGATATATTCTTATGACTTTAAAAAAGTCAAATATAAAAACTATGGCACGAGGAGCCTCCCTTACTATACTATTGTGCCCTTCGTGTGCATTCAGACCACCACAGGTAACCAATATTCCCGACTTTGAGAGTGTCTTTGCTCCTAGTATTTCGTCTGCAAATAAAAGCAAATGTTAGGGCAACCCATATCAGGTCCCCTCTTGCCCTGTGGAAGCTCTATCTCATTTTTTCTCAGTTGAATAAATCCTATTCTTGTACTCAAAATAAAAGCAGATGTTGACTTATATTTTCATGCTCTCCTTTTATTTTTACTCAAAAGGCAATGCTTTGTACCTGGCTTTTTTCCTTATCCAAACATAGAAAAGAGACTTTTTTTTAAACAATTGCATGTCATCTCACTACATGGATACGTTCACTTTTTTTTTTTTTTTGGTACTGGGGATTAAATTCAGGGGCACTCAACCCTACTGAGCCATATCCCTATTTAGAGAGAGTTGCTTAGGATCTCGCTTCCCCCCCACACACACCCGCCCCGCTTTGGTACCGGGGATTGAACTCAGGGGTACTAGACCACTGAGCCACATCCCCAGCCCTCTTTTGTGTTTTATTTAGAGACAGGGTCTCACTGAGTTGCTTAGCACCTTGCTGTTGCTGAGGCTGGCTTTGAACTCACAGTCCTCCTGTCTCAGCCTCCCTAAGTGCTGGGATTACAGGCATGCGCCACCACGCCCGGCTAGTGTCTCACTTTTGCTGAAGCTAGCTTTGAACTTGCCATCCTCCTGCCTCAGCCTCCCGAGCTGCTGGTATTACAGATGTGCACCACCGTGCCCAAGCTTCTTAAATTAGCTCCTACAGATAGACACGTAGGTTAAACAAGTCTATTTATTTAATAAATTTATAAAAAACAGCTGGGCACAGTGGCACTTGCCTGTAATCCCAGTGACTCTGGAGGCTGGGGCAGGAGGATCACAAGTTCACGGTCTGCCTGGGCAACTTAATGAGACGCTGTCTCAAAAGCATAAAAAAAGTGGGGGACACTGGGGGTGTTGCTCAGTGGTAAAGTTCCCCTGGGTTTAATTCCTGAAACCAGAAAGAATAAAAAATTTAAAAATATAAAAAGGGCTTAGGATGTAGCTTAGTGGTAGAGCATTCCTGGGTTCAATTACCAGTACCAAAATAAATATATAAATAATAAGATCATTTTGACTACTTCTTTAAAAAAAACTTAACAGCACTGCGTTAGAGTCAGAATGCCTGGACTGGAGACACAACTCCAGCTCAGTGGCAGAGTACTTATCTAGCATGCTCAAGGTCCTAGTTCCATCTCTAGCACCACAAAATGAACAAATGAATAAATACATTGAGAGTACCTTTAGAAGACAATTTGTTTATTTTATTGAACTTCATAAGGAATCAGCTTTCAAGTTTTTCCTTGTTTACTTTTTTTTGTCTTAACTATTTTCTTTTTCCTTATTATGTATTGCTCTTCCTAATTTTGCAAAACCAATACTGTTTATTTTTAATATATCTTTTTAATACTGAAGGCATTTGTTTATAATTTTTTCTAAATACAATTTTGAGTTAGAATGGCATGCTTCTTTTCAGCTTTATTTAACCCTTTGCTGAAGATGGAAATCATCAGAGGCTCTGGAAAAAAAACTTGGTGAAACTGTGGATCTTCAGTGTCCCCTAAAGGATCAGGAGCTGAAAGCTTGGAGGTGGCATTACTGGCAGGTGGTGGAAACACAGGAGCTGGGGACTGGGTGGAGGAAGGTGGTCCCTGGGGGCATGCCCCTGCAGGGTACACTGGGATCCCAGCTCCTCCTCCTCTCTTCTGTCCTCCTGGCCACCTTGAGGCGAAGTTTCCTCTGCCACACACTTCTTCCAGGAGGTACCCTGTTGCACAGACCCAAAGACAACAAGGCCCAGCGGCTGCGGACCTCTCTGAAACTGTGAGCCAAGTACGGTTTCCTACTTTTAAGTTGTTCACCTCAGGTGTTCTGCCACAGGGATGGAAAGTTAACATAAGCCAGTTTGAGGATCTAAAGGATGATGTTTTCAAGGTAGTACGGGCAGGAAGGGCCTGTGAAGGGTGACAGAGGCAGGCAGTTCTGGGATATTTCAGAAATGTTCTAATGTCATGCGGACATCGATGAGCAAAGCTTGGTGGGGGGACCCAGTGGGCAGGAGCCTTCCCATGTTTGGCAATGCCACCTGCAATACCAGCAGAGCAGAGCAGGCACACAGCACACATTTGCGAAATAAATGAAAGGTGACCTCAGTTTGGACCTGCATGGTAAAGGCTACTTTTCCAAATAAATCAAGCAAAAGGAAAATGCCAGGGGCTGGGGCTGAAGCAGCACAGAAAGGAACTAGTGAAGAGCATGAGCCCTAAAGTAGGACCAGAACGAATGCCAGCTCTGTCAGATGAAGTCATTTCTGAAATTCCTAAACCTGTTTCCTCATTAGTAATAGGAGGATAATTACAGGGCTCTGAGGATTAAGTGAGATGATCCACATACAATTGCTGAGGCGCATGTGACCGTGGAGGAGCCTGTGGTCAACTGCAGCAAGCACACCCAGCTAAGAGCAGGAGCTGCACTGGGCTTCTTGGTGCTCTGGGTGGGATCGCGGGATCGGCAGTCACCTGGGTAAAACTGACCTGTTTTCTCCTTCCTTCTACACCAGCCATCACAGCAGCAGTTTAACCAAAATCCTCTGAGCAGAACACACCAGGTTAGTTGTAGATGATGCAATCCCTTCAGACAAGCTGCCAAACTCTGTGAGGTGAGTCCACGTTGCTGTCAAAGACAGCTTCCTCCAGGAGGCGACTAACGCGCTGTGGGCAGCAACTCCCCAGCAAATGCCTGCTTCACTCAAAGGGCTTCACAGAAAACACTTAGGAAGATTAGCAACTGTTTCTCTAAACACTGACCCTGAGAAAGAGTGTATCTCACCAGGAAGTGGATGAATGAATGGGGGCTTTCCTTTCCTACCATCAAACTTGGAACTCCCCCCAAAACTCAGAGAACAATGCACTTTCCCCTGTGAAAGATCAGCAGTGATCATTCAAAATAGCTTCAAAAGAGATAAGCCAAAGAGTAAAATCTCTTTTCTACTTTGGTCATTAACAGTCAAAATTTTATGCATTTAAACATGTCTTTATAAAGTTAGGTTTTACTTCTCATGCATTCCAGAGATTACAGAACATTCTACTGTGTGTTTACATTAAATTTAAGCTCCTGACAGGCTCCCTGGCCACCACGCCAGGCAGCCAGCCCACTGGTCCCTGCCCAAAAGCAGCAGAGAAGCAAGAAAGGAGCAAGCACTGGCAACAAGCGTGGGCTGCCATGCAGAGCCCACCACGCAGGCTCGGGCCTGAGGCAGGCCAGGGCAAGCCAACCTGTCACCACCCCACAGCAGCCGGCCTGCACAAGGTGCGGGTGCCCACTGAAGAAGTGCACTCCAGCTGCTCCAGACCCAACCACGCATGCGCAATTCAGTGACTTCAACCTCCTCCTGAAGTGAGGCAAACCTGAATGGTATTCAGGGCTAGACAATACCATTAGTACTTTTCTAAACCCTAATTAGCGTAAGTTCAGAACCAGAGCACTCAGACTTGGGAGGCTGAGGCAGGAGGTATGCACATTCCAGGCCAGCCTGGGCAACTCAGCAAGGAGTGGGAATGCAGCTCAGCGGTGGAGTGCTTGCCTAGCATCAGTAAGGCTCAGTTCAAGTCCCAGTGCCGTGAGGAAGAAAACAGAGAGGTGAGCACAGTGGTACATGCCTGTAATCCAAGCCACCCTGCAGCAGAAATGCAAGTTCCTGCCAGCCTCAGCAACTCAGCCTGGTCTCAAAATAAAAGATAAAAAGTAGCTCAGTGGTAAAGTACCCCTGGGTTCAATCCCCAGTACAGGAGGAAAAAGAGAGAGAGAGAGAGAGAGAGAGAGCGAGCGAGCGAGCAAGCACTGTGAAAAGATAGGGTAAAGGGGCTGGGATTGTGGCTCAGTGGTAGAGCGCTCACCTCACATGCGTGAGGCACTGGGTTCGATCCTCAGCATCACATAAAATAAATAAAAATAAAGATATTGTGTCCATCTACAACTAAAAAATATTTTAAAAAAAGAAAGAAAGAAAGAAAGAAAAGATAGGGTAGAGTGATGGTGCTGTAGAGGTGTCTGTGGTTGGTGGCCACAGAAGGGACCCCTGAATGAGAACCTCTCCTGTGAGCCACTGCCTGAATGACTACCACCCACCAGTCACAAGACTTGGACAGAACATTCAGGCAAAAGAACAACAAATCCTGAAGGAGGAACAAGTCTGGGGCATTCAAGACACTGCAAGGAAACCAGAACAGCTGGCGTGGACAGACAAATGGGCAAGTAGACAGAAGTGAGGTCAGAGGTCACGCTGGGCCCTGCGGTCCAAGGAAGGAACTTGGACTTTATTGTAACACAATGGGAAGCCCCATTAGAAAATGCTGTGTTTGCTACTCTGGGTCACCACCAGATCTACAACAGCTAGAGATATGTCTGACACACACTGGCCACTAAGCCTATTTACTGACCGTACCCTGAGGTGTTATGCTGCGATGGCCATCCTGATTTCTCTGGGCTAAATAAGCAGTCCCACTTTTGTTTTCCTGTTTTGTTTTGTTTTGGGTGCTGGTGTTGAGCCCAGGGGTGCTGTACCACTACCCAGTCCTTTATTTTCTTGAGGCAGGGTCTGGCTAAGTTGCCCAGGCTGGCCTTGAACCTGCAATCCTCCTGCCTCAGCCTCCTGAGACTCTGGAATTACAGGGATGTGCTACCCTGCCCAGCACAGACCCAGTTATTTTAACTATTTCCTTTTGATATAATTTTGCATCTCCCAATTTATAACATAATATTAAGTAAACCTCCTTAAAAATAAGTATGCTCAAAGCAAGATACTCTTTTGCAACTAACTCCCTAGAACAAATAAGCAACAAAAGATGGCCTCATTATAGAAAAAGATGAAAAGTTATTTTTTTTTTAATTTTTTTTAGTTGTAGATGGACACAATTTTTATTTTATGTGGTGCTGAGGATCAAACCCAGTGCTTCACACATGTGAGGCAAGCACTCTACCACTGAGCCACAATCCCAGCCCAAAAAGCTATTCTTGACTTGCACTTTATCTCTTAAAACTATTTCATATTCCTTTTTGAAAAGCATTTGAATTTCCTCAGAATGTAAGATCCCCAAAAAACTAAGAAATAGAAAGAGGGGCACTTAAGCTGGTTACTTCACAGTGAGCATAATACTGCTGCTTTAATAGCAGCTTATAAACACCAAAAATTTCATTTTGAACTATGAGAATAAATTCCCTCAACAAAAATATAAATTAATTACAACTAAGTACGTTAAATAGATAAAATATGACACGTGTACAAAATGAAATATATTTAACAATAAAACAGATAAAATACTAATATATACAACAGTGTAACATACATACACACACACACACACACACACACACACACACACACACACAATTTAATACTACTTACAAGGACTGTCCAGAAAGGGCAGGCCTCCAAAGACAGCAAGCAGATCAGTGACTGCCTGGGGCTGCAGGTGGGGGTGGGAAATGCCTACCGGCTAGCACAAGGGCACTCCTGGGGGGATGGAGATACCATAATGCTGGGTGGTGTGATGGCTGCACAGTCCTCATTTACCTCCAACCACATTCAAAATATGCTTTGCCCAAACTCCTAAAAACACCGATGAAACAAAAAGCCAACAAAAGCCAATATATTCTATAGTTATAATTTCTTTTTTTTGGTACCAGGGATTGAACTCAGGGGCACTCGACCACTGAGCCACATCCCCAGCCCTATTTTGTGTTTTATTTAGAGACAGGGTCTCACTGATTTGCTTAGCGCCTCGCCATTGCTGAGGCTGGCTTTGAACTCGTGATTCTCTTGTCTCAGCCTCCCAAAGGGCTGGGATTACAGGTGTGAGCCACCATGCCCAACTTATAGTTATGATTTTTGAAATAGGCAATTTAGGTAAATATATTTCCAAGGACTTACAAATATTTCAACCTTTAAAATATTTTAATGATTTAAAATTCTTATAGAAAACCACAACAATATTCCACTCCTTTCATCTCTGGGGTTGATAAATACAGAACCTAATCACCAGGAGCGGTCCTTATGGCACTAAAATCAAAAAGCACCATGCCTGGGCTGGGATGTAGCTCAGTGGCAAGGCGTCTGCCTTGCATTTACAAAGCCCTAGGTTCAACCCCCAGTTCCAAAAAAGACAAAAACAAAGAATCTCACCCAAAAAAAAGATTAAAAAAAGCACCACACCTGACCAGAATGATATCAGCAGAGTCTGCTTTTCTATACCAAATCATAAGCTACAAGATACTTTTATAACTATGCTTAAAAAATCATGGGAGCAGTAAAGCTGTTTTATATTGAGAGACATGATTTAGTAATAGACCCTTCCACACCAGCACTTGGCCTTGGGCCGAGGTTGAACTGCCCTCTGCCTGAATCCCAAAACAGCACTCCACCACATGGGCTGGCTCCTCAACCCACAAACAAACAATTGCAAAAGAGATACCAACTTTGGCACTGTTGAGGCTGAGATATTGGCTTAGGTTTGCGTAAAGAAAGCACTGCCCCATTACTAAAGCCCACAGAAAACTCTTAACAGCATGAAAACCAAGCTACTGTTGTGGGCAAGGTAGGCTCTGCACTAAAGGATTTTAGACGGAGGAATCACATCACGGATCTGTGCTATGGTTATATCTCTCTGTGCAAAGAACAGAACCCAGGAGAGAGACACCAGCCTGAAGTCCAGCTAAAGATGACAGGCCTGACCAAGGGCAGCAGGCCTGGAGTAAGAAGGGCCAGTGAATCTCACAGACACGTGGAGGAGTTAACCTCAAAAAAAAAGAAACTGGGGATGCAGTGACTCAGGAGGCTGAGGCAGAAAGATTCCAAGTTTGAAGCCAGCCTTAGCAACTTAGCAAGATCCTGTCTCACAAAAAAAAAAAAAGTTTCTCATCAGCAGTATGAGATTCTAGTTCCCTACTGGGCAATCCCATAAGGCTATGTTGAATAAGATTTAGGACATGTGAAAAGAAAATGAATGGTTGGGCGCAGTGGCGCATGCCTGTAATTCCAGCAGCTCAGAAGGCTGAGGCAGGAGGATCACAAGTTCAAAGCCAGCCTCAGCAAAAGCGAGGCACTAAGCAACTCAGTGAGTTTCTAAATACAACTGTCTCTAAATAAAATACAAAAACAAAGGCTTGGGATGTGGCTCAGTGGTCAAATGCCCCTGAGTTCAATCCTCAGAACCAAAAATTAAAAAAAAAAAGAAAAAGAAAATGAAAAAAAATCAAAACTAATATCAGAAAAAAATGATTCGAATCTGCAGCAATTTTCACTGTAGAGGAAATGAGCTACAATCTAACCTGCTAGAAAAGATCTCAATGTTCAGCCAGCAGGGATTTTTTAAGAAAATATGAACATATGAAGTCTTCTCCACTTTGAGCCAAACAAAATAATAGACAAGGGCTGGAGTCATGGCTTAGTGGTAGAGTGCTTGCCTAGCATGCGTGAGGCACTGGGTTCGATCCTCAGCACCACATGCAAATAATAAATGAATAAAATAAGATCCATCAACAACTCAAAAAAATTAAAAAAAAAAAAAAAACAGACAAGAGGGGCTGGGATATAGCTCAGTTGGTAGAGTGCTTGCCTCACATGCACAAGGCACTGGGTTCAATCCCCAGCACCACAAAAACAAAAACAAAATAACAGACAAGAATGTGGGAAAAAAGGAACAATCTTATACTGTTGGTGGGACTGTTAATTAGTACAGCCACGATGGAAATCAGTATGGAGGTTCCCCAAAAGACTAGGCATGGACCACTCTATGACCCAGCTAGGTATACCACTCCTTGCTATTTATCCTAAAGAATTAAAGTCAGCACACTATAGTGATATATGCATATCCATGTTTACAGCAGCACAATTCACAATAGTGAAAATTATGGAACCAGCCTAGGTGTCCATCAATGGATGAATAGATAAAGAAATGGGGTATATCTACACAACGGAGTTTTATTCAGCCATAAAGAAAAATGAAATTATGTCATCTGCAGGAAAGTGGATGGAACTAGAGAACATTAAATGAAATAAGCCAAACTCAGAAAGTCAAGGGTCATATGTCTTCTCTCATATGTGGAAGCTAGGAAAAAGGGGAAAAAAGGTGGCAGGGCAGGGATCTCATGAAAATCAAAGAGAGAGATCAACAGAGTAGAGGAAAGGATATGGGGGGGGTACTATGAAACGCCATTGGCCAAATGATATTGTTATATTGTGTGCATGTACAAATATATAACAATAAATCCCACCACTACCACAACTATAATGCACCAATTTAAAAAATAACTGGCTGCGAAGGACCTGAAACTCAGGATAGGTATAGAGCCGTGCTATGGTTTGGCAAAATGTGTCCCAGAGATCCACCTATTAAAGGCTTGGTTCCCAGGGTGGCAATAGAGGAAGACGAGGAGACCTTTAGGAGGCAGGTCCTTATGAGAACTCTTTAGACCATGGGAAGTATGCCCCTGAAGGGGATTTGGGGACCCCAGGCCCAATCTTATTCAATCTGATTCCTGGCTCTCAAATAGTAAACTTTCTGTGTTAAGAAGGAAACTTTTAAACACTTCTTTCTTCAGTAAAAATTTGTACCTTAAGAAAAAGTCTTAGCCAAGCATGGTGGCTCAAACCTGTAATCCCAGCACTTAGGGAGGCTGAGACAGGAGAATCACGAGTTCAAAGCCAGCCTCAGCAACAACGAGGCGCTAAGCAACTCAGTGAGACTCTGTCTCTACATAAAACACAAAATAGGGCTGGGGATGTGGCTCAGTGGTCGAGTGCCCCTGGGTTCAATCTCCAGTACCAAAAAGAAGAAAAAGAAAAAAGAAAAAGTCTTAATATTGTAAAGATGTCAACTTATATAAATTAATCTATAAATTGGGCTAAGGTTGTGGCTCAGTGGCAGAGCGCTTGCCTCACATGTGTGAGGCACTGGGTTCGATCCTCAGCGCCACATAAAAATAAGCAAACCAAATAAAGACACTATGTCCACGTATAACTAAAAAAAATTTTTTTTTTTAAATTAATCTATAAATTAAAAAAAAAACAAAAACGAACTAACAGAACCTTCTGCTAAAACTACTATGTCAGCAATCAAGGAAATGAAGATTACGGTAAAGAATAGGCTTTTCCAGAGCATGACCCCTCATGCAAACTGAGCACAAGAACTGTCTAGAAAGACAAGTGCCCAGTGTACACGCAAAGTCACAACCAGACTCACAGGCTTGGGGGCTCTAAGTCACTGGTAGAGAGGCTTGGGAGAGAGAGAAGAAATCACATTTGTACATTGATTCTAAAAACATAAAGTAGTTAAAGGCTTTTGGGGCTGCAATCTGGTAATCCCTATTACATAAATATTAAATATTTATAGTCTTTGCCAGATATGGTGGCACACACCTATAATCCCAGTTACTCAGGAGGCTGAGGCAGGAGGATTCAAAGTTCAAGGCCAGCCTGGGAAACATAGTGAGACCCTGTCTCAAAAATAAAATAAAAAGGGCTGGGGGTGTAGCTGAGTGGAAGAGCACCCCTGGATTCAATCCCCAGTACAGGGGGAAAAAAAAATATTCTAACTCAAATTTTATTTCTAAGGGAAAAGAATGGGAGCGATCTAAATGTCTGTGATTAAATTAGGTATAGTACATACATCTAAACAGTACAATATCAAATAGCAGCTTTTTTAATTTAAATGAAGAGCTATATTTCTTTGCATAGAAATGCCCAGAATCCATAAAAGTTTATTATAAAATGATGTATGTGTAGTGTGGCTCCATTCTGCATTTTTAAATTTACATATCACAGATAAATCTAACAATGTTAAACAAATGAATAAAGACACAAAAAGTTCATGTTGAATTAACTATAGTTATCTAAGGTTCAAAAACAAGCAAAGTTAAGTCTTGTGAACAATTTTTTTCCTTTCACAGTATCAAAAGACCTTCAAAAAGTGTTGAGAACAAGAAAAACCTGCTACCAGATTCCTGGTAGAAGAGCTGCTCATAGAAAAATAAAACTTGTCACTTTAAAAGCAAAAGGCTAATGAGGCTCCTCATATGGCCATAAGCTCAGAATTCACAGAGGAAAATACAGTCCCAAGCACGCACACAACAACTACAAGTTGGTCAAGTGTCTCAAAAACTTGACATCATATCCTTGAAATATCAAACACACTCAAAAATGCAGAAAGACCCTCTCAAAAACATTTCAAGTAACAAGTTACCCTGGGGACTCCCAGTCTGCAAACAGGTCTCTGAGAGTCAAAGGCAGCAGAGCCTCCACTCCTAGAAGCTCATCATGCAGGACAGATTAAAGCAACCTCCAACAGCAAGACCCAGGGAATGTTCACTCAGACAAATAGAAAAACGGAGGCCAAAGGCTTGGCACTAGGATGCAGACAGGTCTGTGCCAAGCCACCTGCCAGACCTTCCTCGAGTCCAGATGCTGCCCCAATCAACACAACTCACCTCAAGCCCATTCTCAGGCTAATCCATACCATTTTCCCAGAAAGATATACTCTCATAATCCCTGTCACCACCATTTCCACTGCGTGGGCAGAAGAGAAGGCAGAGCTCCCCCAGCCCGCCTGCCCGCCTTGAGGCTCCATAGGACCTCCTACTTGGATCCTATGGATGTCACTGAGCTGAACAACAAACCTGATACAGAAATGCCCTTTCCTGTCGGTCCCATGGTGAGAGGAGGAGAAGTTATGCAGGGCTGAGGGGTGTGAAGAAGGCAGGTCCCTGGCAGGAGCCTGGGGAGCATGGCAGGTTATTACTGGGGAAATTCTGGAACAATCTAGAATCTCACATAGCAACGACCTGTTGACTACAGTGTTGTTAGTATTCTGGTGATTGATTTTTTTGGGGGGACAGGGGTACTGGGGATTAAATCCAGGGCCTCACACACTCCCACTAAACTACACCTCCAGCCCAATAATTTTTTTAATCATGAGAATTTCAAATCAAACATTTCATATTCTAAGTCTAATTTCTTTAATTTTGAAGTCAAAATGTTTTCTATTTCTATGCCTATAATCCCAGCTACTTGGGAGGCTGAAGCAGGAGGATCACAAGATTGAGGCTGACCTGAGCAACTTAAGGAGAACTTGTTTCAAAAATTAAAAAAAAAATCAAAAGGGTGGGGATGTATCTCTGTGGCAGGTCTCCCCCTGAGTTCAATCCCCACTACGATTAAAAATAAAAATGTCGGGGCTAGGGTTATGGCTCAGTGATAGAATGCTCACTTAGTACGCATGAGATGCTGGGTTCGATCCTCAGTACCACATAAAAATAAAATATTCTGTCCTCCTACAACTAAAAAAGAAATACTTTAAAAAATGTCATATTAGAGTGGAAAAAAACACAGCAAGTAGGAAGAGGAGGACAGTGACAGGGCACACGTGTGACTCACCAGCACTCGGTCTCCAATTTTGAGCTCTCGCTCTCCTTTCTTGACGGAGCCAGCCTCAGAAAGGTTGGAGACTGATTCACTGGCAGTTTTCGTAAGGTTGCTGATCTGAGGCGTGGCTGGCGGTTCCTTTGCTGTTGGCTGGGATGACTTATGGGGAATATTTGAGGGCGTGGCTGGGGAGGGCACCATGCTGGCTGCAGAAGTGGACAGAGGTGAAGCGGCTCTGGATGCCTGAGCCGTCTGCAGGCCATTGGCTTCGTCCTCTGCTTGCACCTTCCTGGTTAACTTGGAAGGTCGGGTAAAGATGCCCTTCAAAGGTTCACACTGGAAATACCGAACTCCTGCCACAGAACCGTCATTCTTGCCAATGGGTTCATCTAAAACAATCCCAGCCCACTGGCCTGGGGCAAACTGCGTTTCTCCAAGAAACTGGATAAAGCCAGGCTTATTCCCATTCACCCAAACCCGCTCCCCAACTCGAAAGTCATCCACAAATTCCTCTTGCATCTCGGCGGATGGAGCACTTGAGGCTTTTTCACTGGATGTTGTTTTTTCTACTGGGGCTGCAACTAAAAACAGAATAAAGATCAGAAAAGATTCGACGTCATGTTCAAGCAGCCAACCTTTACCTTAATGGAAAACAAACTAGCAAGAGTGACTGCAACAGGAGTAGCCCGTGACAGAGGAGTCCTGCTTGACTTTTCTATCGCAAAGAGGCAGAGTCCTGAACCCCTCACTCCACATTCCAGTGCTGTCAAAATTCATGGTGGGAGTCAGGCTTTCCATTTATGATTAAGACTTCGAGTCAAAGTAACAGAAAATTAGCCCTTTGCCAGACCTGTCCTTACAGCTCTACCTCATTCTTCACTCCATTGCCCACCCTACCCCTTCCCAAAGCTGCACAGGGGCAAATGCCCATTCAGATCCACTGAGATAGACTCTGTTCATACATTTGAGGAGCAATGAAAGTGGACAAAACTGGGACCATTAACCACAGAGATTCACAGTTAGGCTTAAGGAGGACAGGGTTCAGGGCGTAGCTTGCATCATTACTACTGAAAGACTACTACACCCTCTTCCTTTGATGGCAGAGGTGGACATCACAGCAAAGACAGCACCTGGTCCAACAACCCGTTAAGGCAATTGGCCTTTGGGCAATCACTACCCTAAAGACAGCAGTTAAGAGTTCTCCAAGCCGGGGGCGGTGGCGCACGCCTGTAATCCCAGCACTTTGGGAGGCTGAGACAGGAGAATCACGAGTTCAAAGCCAGCCTCAGCAACGGTGAGGCGCTAAGCACCTCAGTGAGACCCTGTCTCTACATAAAACACAAAATAGGGCTGGGGATGTGGCTCAGTGGTCGAGTACCCCTGAGTTCAATTCCCGGTACCAAAAAAACAAAAAACAAAACAAAAAAAAGAATTTTCCAGAAATGTAATATCTGCACTGGAAACTCATCCATGCAACCATCCAACAGGCATTTATTAAATATTTAGTGTGATCTAGCAAAGTGCACATTCTTAATCACTCTATCAGCTACTGGGCATATCATCATCTCAGGCTGTGACATGACATTAGTTTAATTTCTTCAACTGTAAGAGGATAGGAACATCTCTTGAGGGCTTTTAAAATGAGAAATGAAATAATGTATTTATCCATTCTGCACATGCTCATCAAGTTCCTACTTCTCTGTGTCTAGTGCCAAGTACTGCTCTATGCCAGGGGACAAAGCAAAAGAACATCATTTGTGTTCTTGTAGAGATCAGAGTCTAGAGATGGTAAGATGATAATTCAACATAACAAGGTACTTCCAGGTGATCTAAGTGCTGTGGAGAAGACAGTGCCTTGGAAAAGGCAGGGAAGGCCTTCTAGAGGAGGTGACATCCGGCCTATGGCCTGATAGATAAGTATACCACACAGTTAGGAGAGCACCAGAATGGTCAGCAATAAATTTGTTGTTTCTCAACTACCCGGCTAAGGTACATTGTTATAGAAGCCTGAATGGATTGGGTCAGTTCATGTATAAGCTGTCTGGGAAGGTTCCCCTCACTGGACCCTCAACCTCTGTCCTGTCTGCTCCCCTGTCAGTGGCCAATTATAGGTCAAATAGTATGTCATAAAATCTTTTAGGCCAGAATAGTGTTTGTTTTCTCTAATTCCCACAGAGAAAGGTCCTAAAGAATTCAGAAAGACTCATGGGGAAGAATCAAAAGAAATACTTGAACATTACAGGGATCAAATAACTCAAGTGCCTTGATAACTATTTTAACAGCTTACACTAAATCAACTAAATTAAATAAAAGTGATAAACTACAAAAAGTGACTATTAAGACTCCTAACTACACATTTTTTTTTATCTCACTATGTTGCCCAGACTAGTCTCCAACTCCTGTGCTCAAACAATTCTCCTGGCTCAGTTGCCCAACTAGCTGGGACTATAGGCATGTTATCCCATCCAACAACATTCTCTATTTATTTATTTTTATTTTTTTTTTGTGCTAAGGATTGCACCCAGGGCCTTGCAGAGTCTAGGCAAACTAAGCTACACCCCCAGCTCAAAATTCTTTCTATCTTTTACAAAAACTTTTTTTCTTTTTCTTTTTTTGGTACTAGAGATTGAACACTCAGGGGCACTCAACCACTGAGCCACATCACCAGCCCTATTTTGTATTTTATTTAGAGACAGGGTCTCATCGAGATGTTTAGGGCTTCACTAAGTTGCTGAGATTGGCTTTGAACTTGCAATCCTCCTGTCTCAGCCTCCTGAGCTGCTAGGATTACAGGCATGTGCCACCATGCCCAGCTACAAAAACTTTTAATAACATAACAGGAAATTTAATCAGCATAACTACACTTGAAAGACAAGGGGACCCATATCCTTAGTCCTGTCTTCCAGGGATTGACAATGACACTGACGTTTTATAGAAAGGGGAAGGAGATCAAGAGTTAGGGTTGGGGGCTGGGGTTATGGCGCAGTGGTAGCATGCTCGCCTAGCACGCATGGGGCACTGGGTTCGATCCTCAGCACCACATAAAAATAAAATAAAGATATTCTGTCCCCAGAACTACAACTAAAAAAATAAATATTTAAAAAAAAAAAAAAAAAAAGAGTTAGGGTTGTACAGCTGGAGGATTCTCACAGCTGTCAAAGTAGATGATCTTTTTTTTTTTTTAATAATTTTTTAGCTGTAAATGGACACAATATCTCTATTTTATTTATTTATTTTTATGTGGTGCTGAGGGTCGAACCCGGTGCCTCACGCATGCGAGGCAAGCGCTCTACCACTGAGCCACAACCCCAGCCCAAAGTAGATGATCTTGATCAAGTGTGGTCTGTCCATCATTATCTTAGGATTGGCCAGGTGGGACTTTGTCCCCAACAAGGAAATTACTTTTTTTTGGTACCAGGGATTGAACTCAGGGGCACTCGACCACTGAGCCACATCCCCAGCCCTATTTTGTGTTTTTATGTAGAGACAGGGTCTCACTGAGTTGCTTAGCGCCTCACCATTGCTGAGGCTGGCTTTGAACTCATGATCCTCCTGCCTCAGCCCCACAAAGTGCTGGGATTACAGGTGTGTGCCACCACGCCGGGCTAAGAAAGTTACTCTTGCCTGGGAGATCAGATCTTGTTCCTGGAGTCCAGGCAGAGGAGACTCCTGCAAAATGGAGGCAGAGATGCTAAGACCGTAATCCTGCTTTTAGCCACACACTGGACATCTGCAGACAAAAGTGCAGAGCCTTGGAGTCTATGAGTCCTTGTTTCAAACCTGCCTTTTGTCCACTCCTCAGTGCCGAGGAACCAGGCTGTCAGCCAATCTGGCTTTGCAGCTTTCCTGGCTCCGTGGTAACTGATCTTTGAACAACTTCTGAAGCACATATGTGAAAAGGGTCAGATGATTAATCCTAAAAGTGTAAGTACTGCTACTAAGTACACAAGAGAGTCAAGAGTCTGAAGACATCCAACTAAACAAATCACGTACAAATAAAACACTCCTTATGAAAAGTTCTGCGAGTATGGACTACTAAATAACATTTGGGAAAAAGTCATTTTCTTGTTTCTACCTAAACAGACCAGCCCTTGTCTGAGCTGAGTTCTGCCTTCTGTGTGGAAGCGCTGGTAGGGGGTTTGGGGGTTGGACAATCCTGCCTAAGAGCTCATTGCCACAACTTCTAGTCTGACTTACTCTGGTAGGGCTGACACCAGTGCACGTCTCAAGTCACACTGAAAAGGTCCACTGTCTTTACTCATCACTGTTCTTTGACTCTTCTTCTGCCCTTGTGTGTCTATACTTGTCTTTGGTTACATCTACCTGCTGGGTGTTCAAGGCCAATTCAGTGATCCCTATGCTGGCCAAAATTTAATGTCTTTCCTTTCTACTAATCAAAACTTTTTCAAATGTTTTCAAGAATATGAAAACAATTCGTTATACATATATATCCTCATAAATATATATATATGGGGCTGGGATTGTAGCTCAGCGGTAGAGCGCTTGCCTCGCATGCGTGAGGCCCTGGGTTCGATCCTCAGCACCACATACAAAGCGATAAAATACAGACATTATGTCCATCTATAGCTAAAAAAATATTTAAATATATATATATATATATATTTGGGGGGTCGGGGTACCAAGAATTTAACCCAGGCATGCTTTACCACTGAGCTATATCCTCTGCCCATTTAATTTTTTTTAATATTTTTTTATTTTTTTATATCTTAAGTTGCTAAGGCTGACCTCGAACTTGTGATCCTCTTCCCTCAGGCTCCCGAACTCCTGGGCTTATAGGCATGCACTAGGGCACCCATCTATAAGGTTATCTTTTTAACATAAAAATTTCAAATTAAAGTCTTGCTATTGAAAAAAACACAAAGCATGGGCTGGGGCTGTAGCTTAGTGGCAGAGTACTTGCCTAGCATGTGTGAGGCACTGGGTTCAACACTTAGCACCACACAAAAATAAACAAATAAAATAAAGGCGAAAAAGAAAACACAAAGCATTACCAGCAGCAGGTGTCTTCAAGGCTGTGCTTCCAGGCTTGAGGATCTTGGTAGGGGCCTTCAGCCCGCTTGGCTTCAGCAGACTCATTGTCTCTGTGATTCAGTTTCTCTTTGCCTGTTGCCACTATCTTTTCCCAATCATTGATACAACTGGGGGTGTTTCTATCGTACAGTCAGTCTCTGGATTAAACCTGCAAAGAGAAACATAAAAAATTTTAAATCTATAGGGGAAAGAAAATAGGAACAATGGTTATTTTGAAAGTCACTTCACAGGCTAAGTGTCCCCTGATTTTCAATAATAGACCATCTCCACACTGAACCTAGAACTGTCCACTAAAAACATGAAGATGCTGCTTAAGTGGATTTAAAGGTGATTTACAGCAGTATATTCACTTTGCTTTGTATTATCTAGTATCACCAGCTGAGTATAATGCCTAAAACCACAATCTATAAAAGAATTCAGGAAAATCTGCACCAAACTTAATGAGGGCAAAAGAAGGGAGGTTTCAGTTTTTATTACCACCAACCTGTATTAACTATGTTTTTAAATCCACAGAATTATGCAATTTACAATATAAAATTGCTTATATGTTAAAATAGAGGAGGGCCCAAACTCTGGAAGAAACAGCCTCATCTGGGAAGTAATGAAGTAACATTATCTTTACTCTGCTTAGAGAAACACAATATGCTTTTTTCAAAAGCAATGGAACCAAACTTTCCTGTTCTTTTCTGTATTTCATGCCAGCCAGTGCAGTGGGGAAAAGAACCACTTTCACTTAATGTGAGGAAGCACTTGATGAGGGAGAAAAATGATCTGCAGGCTTTTTAGCAGTCTACGTGATGAAGTGGGAGGCCCAGCAGGGCTTCGGCTGCACACTGCTGAGCAATGACTCTCAGAACAGCGCCTGAGCAACTGAGGCACGAGCTTACTCTTTTGAAAAGAAGACTGAGAAACGTGATGCTGGAGGTGGGCAGACATTTTTTTCCAACATAAACTATGTGCATCTGACACTTAAGAAAACAACTAAGTGTTGACCATGTTGACATGTAAGCTTTTGAGAGAAAGTTACAATTCTGGAAAACATATCCATACTGTGAGCTTGACAGTTTCCTAATACTAACCACCTTTGTGATGAGATCAATGCTACTAACAAATATAAGCTTTTTCTGGCACTGAGGACTGAACCCAGGGGCATTTTACTGCTGAGCTACATCCCCAACCCTCTTTTATTTTCTGCAACAAGATCTTGCCACACTAAAGAAGTTGGCCTCACATTTGCACTCTTTCTGCCTCAGCCTCCCATGCAGTTGGGATTACAGGCATGCACCACTGCATTCGGCAACAAACAAAATTTTTCTTTTTTGGTACTGCAGATTGAACCCAGAGGCACCTTACCACTGAGTCACATCCCCAGCCCTATTTTTAAGTCTTTATTTTGAGACAGGGTATCACTAAGTTGCTTAAGGCCTTGCTAGTTTGCCCAAGCTGGTCTCAAACTTGTTATCCTCCTGCCTCAGCCTCCCAAGTACCTGGGAGACTACACCATGACCAGCCAATGTGATTTCTTTTTCTTTTTTTCCTTTTGGTACCGGGGATTGAACTCAGGGGCACTCGACCACTGAGCCACATCCCCAGCCCTATTTTGTGTTTTATGTAGAGACAGGGTCTCACTGAGTTGCTTAGCACCTCGCCATTGCTGAGGCTGGCTTTGAACTCGCGATTCTACAGTCTCAGCCTCCCAAAGTGCTTGGATTACAGGCATGCGCCACTGCACCCAGCTCCAACGTGATTTCTTAATGCTACACAATGAAATATACCAAAATGTGAAAGACCTCATGACTCAGAGAATTTTCTCCACCAGGAATGCACACTGTTAGAAGGCTTTGCGTGGATAAAGGAGTCACTCAAAGCACAAAATAGACCAATAGATTTTTTTTTTTGTAATAGTAAGAAAAGTTCATCTCATATCCATTTCAGATTCTACCTTTAAAAAAACTACAACCTATCAATTTTGTAGTAGTATCAAAAAAGAAACTCCACAATTACCTGAAAATCCTCTTAAAATACTCTTTTCCTTTCCTACACATCTGTGTGAGGCCAATTTTCTTCATATACTTCAACCAAAACAAATTATTGTTATAGATGAAATGTAGAAAAGATAAAAGAATCAAGTTGTCTTCTCTTAAGCCAGCCATTGAACAGATTTTCAACAAAGCAATGCCATCTTCTCATTAGATTTTGTTTTAGCAAATAGTTACTCTCCATTTAAAAATTATGTAATCCATGGGCTTCTTATTTTTAATGAATTAATATTTTAAATATTTTTATTCTCTAATGTGGTAGATATCAACAGGTATGAACTACATAGCAGCTCTTTGACTAACTCATTCATTTTCAAGAATATAAAGAAGTCTTGAAAAAAATGTTTCCTAACTGCTGCTGTATTTGGAGTCATAGAGGTTTTTTTTTTGGTACTAGAGATTGAAGTCAGGGACACTCGACCACTGAGCCACACCCCCAGCCCTAGTTTGTGTTTTATGTAGAGACAGGGTCTCACTGAACTGCTTAGCACCTCGCCATTGCTAAGGCTGGCTTTGAACTCGCGATTCTCCTATCTCAGCCTCCCTAAGTGCTGGGATTACAGGCTTGTGCCACTGCGCCCGGCTAGTCATACAGGTTTTAAACCCCTGTTTCCTAAGGGCTTCCCAAACTATGTGCCCCTAGTCCAGATATTTAAAGACCTGAGTGCCACATGCGCAAGTTCAGTACTTCCTGCTTTCATCATTGTTGCTATGGCACTGCCCTAGGGGCTGAGAAAGAGGCCTGAACTGACAACCTATGGAAAGACCCCTCAGACATGCCCAGAGCAAAGGAACACCATGGTGCATTAACCCTGGGGATTTAGATACAGAAAACAGGCATGGCTGCAAGCACCATCACATGCACGGGTGCTCACCACAGGCAGCATCAGTACCCAGGGGGACTTATTAGGAATGAAAGCTCCAAACCACTGAAACAAACCATGGGGTGGGCCCAGTCGCCTGATTTTTTTTTTTTTTGGTACCGGGGATTGAACTCAGGAGCACTTGACCACTGAGCCACATCCCCAGCCCTATTTTGTGTTTTATGTAGAGGCAGGGTCTCACTGAACTGCTTAGTGACTCGCTGTTGCTGAGGCTGGCTTTGAACTCGCGATCCTCCTGCCTCAGCCTCCCAAAGTGCAGGGATAACAGGCGTGTGCCACCGTGCCCAGCAGTCGCCTGATTTTTAACAAGCTCTTCCGGTGATTTCAGTGCTAGCATTTGAGAACCACTGCTGAACTACTGACTAAGAAGTCATCTGAGGAGCTAGGTGTGTAGCTCAGTGGCAGAGCACTTGAGCAGCATGCACAAGGCCCTGGGTTGGGATCCCCAGCACCACAAATAAATAAAAGACGACCTTAGGTAGCCTTCAAGGGATATCATCCAATTTATTAAAAATTAAAAAAAAAAGAAGAAATAATCTGAGGTTCGATTCCTCAGTTTCACAGTGGAGCACCGCATGACTGACTGCAGACCCTCCACAGCAGCCTTTCCGCTCCCTTTGCTCAGAACTTTGGTCTCAGGGATCCCCTCTGCTTCCATGTCCTTTCTGTCCAGTCAGCTTCACCTGCTGACCCTCCTCCAGGGCAGACCCAGGCACTCACCCGCTCTGCAAACCCACCCTGACCCTCACCACTGCAACCATGCTCCTCCTGCCCTTCCCGTCAAGGCAGGTCTCTGCTGTTCGTGGCACCTACCTCACTCAGCTGCCGCTGTGGTCTACAGATCCACCAGACTATCAATCCCTTGGAAGAATCTGCATTTTGACCATCTTTATATTTCCCACAGGACTTTAAAAACACTGCTCACTAGGGGCTGGGATTATGGCGCAGTGGTAGCGTGCTCGCCTAGCACGCGGGAGGCACTGGGTTCGATCCTCAGCACCACATAAAAAATAAAATAAAGATATTGTGTCCACCTACAACTAAAAAAAATAAATATTTAAAAAAAAAAAAAAAAAAAAAAAAAAAAAAAAAAAAAAAAAAAAAAAAAAAAAAAAAAAAAAAAAAAACACTGCTCACTAAATAAAATGAATAAAAAGACAGACTCAAGTGTTTAAACAACTCTACAAAACCAGCTGAGGTCATCTAATGTTTCTTTTTAAATTATACTTGTTGCTCACTACAGATGACATAAAAAATATGACATAGATAAAAGCACAAGGAATTTTTAATGTAAACAAATAACTAAGAAGATAATGTAACATGAGAAATATAAAACTATGAGATGATCCTGGAAGTGTTCTGGAAGATCAGAGCAGAAACTGGACTAGGGCAGAAAGAAAAGGCTTCATGAGCAAGGCAGGGCCTGCATGTGGATTGAAAGTACACAGCATTGTATAGGAGCTAGCAGTCAGGATTTTTAAAAAGGCAGAGGAGCTGGGCTTGGTGGCGCACACCTATAATCCAGCAACCCCAAAGGCTGAGGCAGAAGGATCACAAATTTGAGCCCAGCCCCAGCAACTTAGCAAAACCCTGTCTCAAGAATAAAATTTAAAAAGGGTGGGGATATACCTCAGTAGTAGAGTACCTCTTGGTTCAATCTCCAGTTACACACACAAAGAGGAAAGTTTTCAGAAAAGGAGACCCAGGAAGAGAGAGGAAATTTCATAAAGCATGTGAATTAATAAGCTCAGTTGCACTAACATCAGAAGATTCTTGTAAGAAACCAGGTTAAAAAGGTAAACTGAAAGGAGACTTTAAAGAGCCTTAAAGATCCATCAAAGACACTATGATCAATTCTGCTTGCCTTACACTTCAAATGAAAAACCTCCTTTAGGATCCTACTAGCACCAAATGAAAGCTGCCCAGAGTCCCCTCAGCTCTTACTTCACTACACACTTCAGTTATCTTGACCTTCCAGTAGCAAGCCCAAATTGAAACTGGAAGTTGGCAGCCTTCTTCCAGTGGCATGCCAAGTGAGGCATGGGTTCAATCCAGCCATGGGTACAGGTAGCAGCTGGGGGGCTGCCAGGGCAGGTCTTAAATTTCAGGAAAGAGTCATCTTGAGCAACAACATGCCATGAAGATTAGATACCACTGAGCACAAAAGACAAACTCCAGCCTTTTTTACTTTCAGAGCAGAGGGTGGGGACCAGATATTCTACAATTTACCTTTCCTTGATAACCTCTGATATCTTACAATAAACTGCTCACCCTAATCTAGCAGCCAGACTGAGACCCCAATATCCTACATCTGCACTATCAAATAGGACAGCCACTAGTTACAAGTGCTGTTTGAACTTTAACATGCAAGCATGTGACACTCCCAATGCCACATACAGGACAATTTCCATCGTGGCAGAAAGTTCTATTTGGCAGCACTGTGCCAGAACTACCCATAAAGTGATCTCAGATGGCAGTGACCAGCAACATCTTTCAGTGCTCTTCACTGGACCTGGCTGCAAAACACTACAAGCTATTTGCAAAATCTGAATGAAAATACCTCAAAAATATAAGGTAGTGCAACTACCTTGCAAGAATGTATCCCAGACTCACAGTGCAATTACAGGAGTTCTAAATTTTAATGACTGTTATCACTATGACAAATGAATAACAACTCTCCAGATGAAAAACCTTACTGAATGTGTAAGAACTTTTCAATCTGTTTTTTTTATATTTTTTTAGTTGTCCATTGACTTTATTCATTTACATGCAATGCTGAGAATCGAACCCCATGCCTCACACATGCTAGGCAAGCGCTCTACCACTCAGCCACAACCCCAGCCCTTCAATCTATTTTTAAGTCATCACACTGGTTTATAATCTCACTGTCCAAATGATAATACTGCAATAGACACCTGTACATTACCCCAATTTACACCACTGATTGATGCCATGATTACAGCTATTTTTTCAAGCCAAGAACTATTTGTAAAATATTTATCTTTAGAACTTGGATCACTTCTCAACAGTTAGAAATAGCTATTATTCTGCTTGTGTACTCTCTCATAGGAGAGGCAGGGAGAAGACCTACCGAGCACCCCAACTAGGACCAGGGAGCAGGGCTCCAGTGGACTGCCCCAGCTGGACAGTCCCTCCCCCTCCCCCACACCTCTGTCTCACTAAAGGTTCATACTTCCACCCCAAAGAAGGAAGCAGAGCTGCCAAACGTCAACACTAGAGGAATGGTTTGTTTTTTCCTGTGTGACCCACAGGTCTATTTTAAGACACAAAGCCAGGCCTGATGTAAGCAAAATCTTAGAACTAGATTAATATCCCAAGCTTGTGATTTAACTCGGTTCTGACCTAAGTAACAATGGCAAGGGGCAAGATACTTTTCTGAGAGAAGCAAATGATCTTAGAAGACCTACCCTCTGGGGTACTTCCAAGAAAGAAGTACTTTATAAATGTATCAGCTTGGGCTGGGATTATGGCGCAGTGGTAGCCTGCTCGCCTAGCACGCATAAGGCACTGGGTTTGATCCTCAGCACCACATAAAAATAAAATAAAGATATTCTGTCACCTACAACTAAAAAATAAACATTTAAATAAAAAAAAAAATGTATCAGCTTTCCATCAAGGTGGGATTCCAGGAGGAAGAGCTACTGTTCCACCAAACAAAAAGACAAGTTCCACCCTCTAAAAAGTCGGGTGTGGAGAAATCCTCCAGGGTCCACGTAGACTGCCACAGCCTGTACACCCACCGCCACCAGCCTCTGGCATGCCTCAAACCGGGAGGAAACACCAGGGGCACAGCCAGCAGTGCGAAGGCTAGCCACAATTTCTAAGAACCCATGCTCCCGCTCTCCTCTCAGATATAACCTCTCACCACACGTATTTGAACAGGAAATCACATAAAAATCTGTTTTCTGTTCTCAACAAATTTTCAGAGGTTGGATATACAGTTCAAGACCATGGCCTTCCCAAAACATAGTGGGTCCACTTTCTGTATTTGCTCTTTAATAAGCAATCACCTATGACAACCTGCAATCACCTATGACAACCTATCTCATGAACATAACAGGGCTGCAAGTGTAGCTCATGGTAGAGGCTCGCCCAGCATGTGCGGGGTCAAGTTCCACTCCTAGCATGCAGTAAAAAACATAAATGTAAGAATATTCAGCCAGGTGTGGTGGCGCACACCTGTGATCCCAGCGGCTGGGGAGGATGACACAGGAGGATCGCGAGTTCAAAGCCAGGCTCAGCAACAGCGAGGCACTAAGCAACTCAGTGAGACCCTGTCTCTACATAAAACACAAAATAGCCACATTCAACACTGTGGCTCAGTGGTTGAATGCCCCTGAGTTCAATCCCCAGTACCAAAAAAAAAGTACATTCAAAACATCCAAATAAAAAATTTCTTAGCCGGGCGTGGTGGCTCACGCTTGTAATCCCAGCACTTAGGGAGGCTGAGACAGGAGGATCGCGAGTTCAAAGCCAGCCTCAGCAATGGCGAGGCACTAAGCAACTCAGTGAGACCCTGTCTCTACATAAAAAACACAAAAAATAGGGCTGGGGATGTGGCTCAGTGGTCGAGTGCCCCTGAGTTCAGTCCCTGGTGCCAAAAAAAGAAAAAAAAAAAAAAAAAAAAAAAAAAATTTCTTGTAGCAAAAAAGAATGGGCAATTAGATGCTGAGGGGAAAAAAAACACAACTCTACTAATGAGTCCCAAAGTTTGGAGGTAAAGTCAGTGTCCACTCGACACCTCCTGCAAAGCACAAAGGGCAATTGATGTTATGGCTGCCCCAGGAAACAACCACTTTGAGATCCTCTGGGACTGTTCCCCTCAGTAGCAAGCAGATCACACTTGCTACTGTTCAGACCCTCTCAATGCCACCCTTCCACCAGAGACTTCTCAAAGGCAGTGGGAACTCAAAAGTGGAGAGTCATTCTGTTCTCCCCACGAGGCGGATGCTGAAGGCTGGGGTGGGGCTGGTGGCAGAGAGCTAGCCTGGCATGCACAAGGCCCTGGGTTCCATTCCAGCACCACAAAAAAGAAAGAGACCCAAAAACCTTAAGAAAATGATAATGCCTTAACCCTCAGAGACAAGCCTTCTGAGTAGCTTATGAATCTACACCTTTTCTTCCAAGTCCAACTGAAACAGGTACAAACAGCAAAGCAACAAAATCAATGCTGCTGGGGCTGGAGGTGTGGCTCAGTGATAGAGCACTTTCCTAGCAAGTGTTGCTCCCAGTGTTGGAGCACTGGGTTTGATCCTCAGCACCACATAAAAATAAATAAATAAAATAAAGGTATTGTATTCATCTACAATTAAAAACATTTTTTAAAAATGCCAGCAACTTCTCAACTGTGATGCATCGGAATTTAGGTCTTTGGGTCAAAAATAAGTTATGCAAAGAAAAACAGGAAAAATAATAATTTATGCTACTGATAACCAAATTTCTTAATTTCAAATGGTCATTGCCTGGCACTGCCAGATACATTTTTACAGAACTAAAAATGTCATGTTTACTTGCAGCAACAAGTGACTGCAAATTACAAAGCAAATACAGTACCAACTACCCACAGACTCACTCACATAGTAAAAATACTTTGCTGCTCAACTAGAATTTTCTGCTTTTAAAAGTCCTACCTGGGGCTGGGATTGTGGCTCAGTGGTAGAGCACTTGCCTCACATGTGTGAGGCACTGGGTTCGATCCTCAGCACCACATAAAAATAAGTAAAATAAATATATTGTGTCCATCTACAACCAAAAAAAATTTTTTTTAAAAATCCTACCTGAGGATGTTCACAATTTTCTTACAATCACACAATCTCTTTCAGTAAAAGATAGAGGGCCTGGCGTCCATGTCTACTTTTTATACACAGAAGCTGCAGAAGACAACACGAGTCTAGCACTATGAGTCAAAGCGGTACCTCATGGTGTCTGTGGAATTGGGCCGGCCTCGGCTCTCACCCTGGCAGAAGCTGGGCAACATTTTGAACCACCTGGCTGTGAGGTCATGCTGATGACCTCACAAACAGGAATTCTGATGCTAGTCTGCCTCCGGGCTACAGCCTCACTTTAAAGAGGAACCCAAGGATCTGTATCCCTGAATGGAGCTGACAGCCCAAGCAACCAAACCTTCTCCCAGGACATTATCCTACCACCAGCACCTCCACTGCTGAGCAGCAAAGCAGAGAGAAGCGCAGGCACCTGGGAGTAAGCTCAGCACCAGGAACCCCAACAGGGAGACTTCGAGTTTGCAAGTTGCTATTCTGGTTCAGCTTCAACACTTTTTTTCCTTCTTAGAAAACTAAGTAAACTAAACTATAAACTTAAAATGTTGCCTAGGCCCTGCCACTCTAACATAGCACTAATTCATCAGCACCAATAGTTATAGTTTTCTACTTACCAAGAAAAATGAAGATTAAGATGTGCAAACTGGACACAGTGGCACATGCCCGTAATCCTAGTGACTGGGGGGCTGAGGTAGGAGGATTCCAAATTCAAGGCCAGCCTCAGCAACCTAGCAAGACCCTGTCTCAAAAAAAAACAAAAAACAAAAAAACGGTGGGGAACAATGCTGGGATGTAGCTCAGCCATTAAGCATCCCAGAGTTCAATCAACAGTACCAGAAAAAGGACTGCAAAGGTAGTCTAAGTGGTAAAGCACCCCAGTACAGCAAAAACACACAAAGTGTAAAGAGCTGGGGCTATAGCTCATTGGTATTTTGCCACTGGGTTGAGTCTCTAGTACAGAAAAAAAAAATCTTCAGTTGGAAGGAACTAAGGGTTACTAATAATTATCTCCAGTTGATGGGACTATTTGTAGTGTTTGTATCCTGGTGTTTTCTTGGGTCTTTTGAATTTTATTTAATGAACAAATAAAATTAATTTCATAAGCAGGAAAAAAATGATTTCTGGGCCACTATACAATGGCTTCCACCGAGAGGTACAGTAAGGAAACCAACTGCTCTCCACCCAGGACACAAGCTCAGCACTGCGAAGCAGGCCCAGAGGCCTGCTGCTCACCAAGCCTGTTCCTTCTCTTCCTGGATTCAAAACGTTTCTCAGCTCCTGTGGCAGTTCAGACCCTCCTCCCCACCAGAAAGAGCAGCTTGGGAGCAACATGGGCACTGTGCCACGTCTAAGCCTAACCCATACACTTTTTCCTTCCAGTGGCTTAATGAGATGCACCCAGCACCCTGAAAGCAAGTGCTGAGGATGGAGAATCATAGGACGAGAGGTCCACATTCCTGAATCACCATCCTCATCTCTCCTGGTCTTTTCCAGAACTGAAAATAAGCTTATCAGTTTAACTTACTAAAATTAGTGTGGCTATTTGTTACAGCAGCTGGCTCATCTTACCTAATACAGTGGCAAAGAGCTATACAGCACTTTGCTTAGAGCTTTGGGATCATCTTGGCTAAGTATACTACTCAAAGATATTAATTTTTAGGATAAACATCCTCAAAATCCTCAGAGATAGAAATGCTTCATACCACAAAAAGCATAATAGTATGAATAATAAATGAAAGTACTCAGCAGGGTGCGGTGGCGCAGCCTGTAATCCCAGCACTGTGAGAGGCTGAGACAGGAGGATCGCAAGTTCAAAGCCAGCCTCAGCAATGGGGAGGCACTAAGCAACTCAGTGAGACCCTGTCTCTACATAAAACACAAAATAGGGCTGGGGATGTGGCCCAGTGGTTGAGTACCCCTGAGTTCAATTTCCACTACCAAAAAAAAAAAAAGGTTTTTAAGTATAGAAGATACATACTCTAGTAAAATTCAAACATACATTCCTCTTCACCCCTGACACCCTTAGAAAAGACTTAAGAAATTTACAGCAAGAGGCTCTTCAGAACAAGTAGGTCACAAAAACAAGCAAGGTCTAAGTTATGCTCAAATTAACAGGAACAGCATTCTTCCTAATCATTCTCTGATTTTTTTTTCAGTTTTTTTCTTATCTGATTTCTTCTTTTTTTTTTAATTTTTAAAATATCATGGTTTAAAAAAAAAAAAAAAAAGGTAGCCTGGAAAATGAGACACCTGCGGTCTGTCCCAACTGATGACCTTGACCCACTCATTTAACTCTTTCCCAGATCTCAGGGTTCTCATTTACAGCCTGAGGATACCAGTCAATCAAGATCAGCTTCTTACTTCATCCTTTTGTGGTTCTACCAACCAAAAAGGGAAAGGGAAGGGATTTGAAAGTGAGAGGAAAATGACCATGGCTCTAACTTTGCCAGACTAAAAGTACCCAGACACCTGTGTAGGAACCCAAAGTTGATAAGGCCGTCCAGAGCACAGCTCTGGGCACAACGCTGCGCTGCTCTGCCCTGCCCTAGGCAAATCACACTTCTGCACGTCAGCTCAGACCCTTTATTTCCACTTCTCCTCATTAGCAAAATGAAAACACTCCTTTATTTACTAAATCAGGAAATCCTGGTGGAGGCAGAGTTGAAGGATTTGCAATGAATTTAACCTGCCAGGAGAGGGAGTTTAACAAGCTTCCAGATCGCTGCATCTGGAAGCCCAGGTTTCCCAAACCTGCCCTGCTGGACAACCAGCAGGGTTTCCCAAACCTGCCCTGCTGGATAACCGAGGGGTAACTAAGCACCAAGCAAGGTTCAGTGACTTACCTAGTAAGAGCTGCACTCAGACTTCTGAGCACCCTTCTTCTACAACACGGTATGTCATGAATCAGGGGAAATTCTGAGAGCAATGGAGTCTAGTTTGAGAAAAAGATGTTCCTGGTGCTGACTTGAGAGAAAAACTGAAAGGCCGTGTTCTAATATCATCTCACTGGGCTTGGGAGGTTCATTCACAGCTTAATCCTGTCCCCTGAAGTCATGGTTATGTAAGTATCTGTTGGATGCTGTGTCACTTTCTGTCCCCTGCCCCCAACACAGGAGCAGCAGTGTAACTTGAGCTGCTATCTCAGCCACACTGGGTAGCCTTCCAAACTGACTGGTTTCCACTAAAGACAAGTTTTAGTTTTTCTTCTTTCAGTTTGATTCACAGTCATAATTCTATATATATACAGGAAAGTCAAAACTGAAAGACACTGCATATTTTCTTCAATTCCTAAACCAAGGAAGGTCAAGTACTTCAACTTAACAGCAAACTATCAAAACCTAATCAAGGGGCCTGGGGCTGTAGCTCAGTGGTAGAGCGCTTGCCTAGCAAGCATGAGACACTGGGTTCCATCCCCAGCACCACATAAAAACAAAGCTGGGCGCAGTGGCACATGCCTGTAATCCCAGCACTTAGGGAGAATCCTGACAAAATAGGGCTGGGGATGTGGCTCAGTGGTCGAGTGCCCCTGAGTTCAATCTCTAGTACCAAAATAAAATTTTTTTAAATAAATAAAAACAAATAAAATAAAGGTATTGTGTCCATCTATAACTTAAAAAAAATCCCTAATCAAGGGTTTTTTTGATTGTGGCTCAGTGGTAAAGTGTTGTATGAAGTGGTAAAGTATGTGTGAGGCCCTGAGGTCGATTCTCATCACCACATAAAATAAAGGTTATATTCTAAAAAAGAAATAAAGACCTAAATAAGCCTACAGAGACCTATAGGGGCTAACTTAAAAACATCTGCTCTCCTATCTGAGTGGATCTAGGGCCAGGGGATGGGAAAGACAGGCCTGTCGGGCTGGGGCTGTAGCGCAGTGGTAGAGCGCTTGCCTAGCATGCATGAGGCACTGGGTTCGATCCTCAGCACCACAAGTAAGTAATAAATGAATAAAATAAAGATCCATCAATATCTAAAAAAATATTTAAAAAAAAAAAAGACAGGCCTGTCTTCCATGGGGGTGGTGGCCAAGCCCCATCCTCTGTTGCCCTGTGCAGCACATCCCCATGCAAGGTTTTCAGGGGGACACAGGAAATGACTAAATACAAAGAGACACAGCCCCAGCCTCGGTCTCTTCTGATTCCCCTTCCTCCGCTTTCTTCCTTCTCTGGACTGCTCGGCCACTGGGCAGTTCTCCGCTGCTGACTGATGAATCACAGGCTCTCCTGTCTACATATCACACTGTGACTAAGTGCCTCTGGCCAGCGATGAGATGTGACTTGTCTTGGCACACAAGACAAAAGCCAAAAGGGAGTATTTGGACCACGGGAAGAGTTCAAAAGGTTCTAAACTGATTCATCATCTAAATAAGAATCCATAAAATGATGCCAAACGCTGCAATTTTCAAACTGAAATATCAAGTAAATGTACCTTACCCAATGAGCAATGACAGCAGCGTTACAGGGTTTCCCAAACCTGCAGCCTCTATTAGAAAGCAGGCAAACTGGGGCTGGGATTGTGGCTCAGTGGTGGAGCGCTTGCCTCGCATGCGTGAGGCACTGGGTTCCATCCTCAGCACCACATAAAAATAAATAAATAAAATAAAATAAAGATATTGTGTCCATCTACAACTAAAAAAAACTTAAAAAAAAAAAAAAAGCAGGCAAACTGTTCAATTACTACCTCCAAAAGAGCTGTCAGTCTCAGTCAAGCAGAGATGTGCACACCTGTAATGCCAGACACTCAGGAGGCTGAGGCAGGAAGATTAGAAGCTCAAGGCCAACCAAGGAAATTTAATGAGACACTGTCTCAAAATAAAATTTAAAAAGGGTTGGGGATGCAGCTCAGTAGTAATTAATGCGCTTGCCTGGCATGCATGAGGCCCTGGATTCAATACTCAGTACCTCAAAAAAAAAAAAAAAAAGCTGTTAAGTCTCAACTTCCATGATTACATTTGTTGACATGGCTATACTTTCTAGAGCACCGTCCAATAGAAATATGATGTGAGTCTATAGCCATATCACCTTGAATGCATCTCTTCTCCCCTATCTCAGAAGCTAAGCAGGATTAAGTCTGGCTGGTACTTGGATGGGAGAAGTATAATGTGAGACAAATGAGTAATTTTGAATCTTCTAACAATATTTTTAAAAATTAAAAAGAAACAGGTGAAATTAATTTCAATAATGGTTATTTAACCTAATGTAAAATATTATTTCAAATGTAATCAATATAAAAAACTAACTATAATTTACATTCTTTTTTCTCATACCAGGTCTTTGAAATCTACTGTGTAGGGGCTGGAGCTGTGGCTCAGTGGTAGAGTGCTTGGCTTGCACACGTGAGACACTAACCTCAGTACCACATAAATAAATAAAATACAGATATTATGTCCACCTACAACTAAAAAAAATAAAGAAATC